>JASCZI010090695.1:26313-48389 GCA_036250425.1 Stylosanthes scabra
ATGTTCGTTTGTTTTTAAAAATCTGTTCGTTCTAGTAGTAAAATTCTGTTCGTGCACGAACAGAAATCTATATATACAACGAACATATTTTATAGTTGACACGAACAGGTTAAAAACCTTCGTTTGCTTTAAAAAATCTGTTCATTCTAGTAGTAAAAATCTGTTCGTTTAGGACTTGGTTGGAGATGTACACCAAAAAGAAGTGTACACCAAGATTAATTTTTTTTCTAATTTAGATTTGATCAGTTTGTTCAACTTTTTTTTTAAAATAATATTTTATTATTAAAACATAGAAGTAATTTTAAGTTAATTTAAAGGTGAATGCTACGGTACCCTCTCTTTTTGAGAGGGTAATTTACCCTCTCTAGCTTATTCGTTCACAATTAACTTAATAAATATATATTTTTTAGTGTTTAATATATAATCTTATTCAAATAAAAATTTTCTATGATATTTTGTGTTTTTTTCCTAAGAGAGGAGCACATAATATAAAATTTTCTTTTTTCGTTCTCCCCTGTCATACAAAAAGAACAAATGATATAATATATCATTTTTTTCATTCTATATGATAATTTTAAATCAAATTCAACGAAAAATAGAAGGTAAATAAGTAGTGGTATACATTCCGACCGTAAAAAAGTTATTTATTGAGTTAATTATAAACTAATACATTAGAGAGGGTAAATTACCCTCTCAAAAACAGAGGGTACTGTAGCATTCACCTAATTTAAATAAGATAAAAATTGTCACAAGTTAATCCTATTATTGTTATATAACTTAAATCTTAATTTGATAATATAATAATAATATTATATCACAATATTATTGTGCAATTTGAATTAAAATGAATCAACCTTTTGAGAAGTAGATTTGAAATCTGCTGGTGCAATCAATGTGATTTGTTAAAAATGGAATTCAACTAAATCAAAATTAGTATTATTTTGATAATTTGAATTAATTTGGATGAGTAATGTTATTTGAATCGATTTAAATTAGATTAATTCAAAAAATAAATAAAGAGTAATTACCTAACTTAGTTTTTGAGGTTTTTTAAATCGAACACTTTAGTCTTTAAATTTTAAATTTTACAAAACAATTCCAATGTTTATTTTAGTAAGACAATATGATTTCTGAATTTATTTATAGTTTTTATTGGTGAAGGAGAAAATAGAAACTTCAAAGAACTAAAAAATAAACTCTAAACAGTGCTTCAAAAATTATAAATTCTTTTAACAGGTTACTTTGATTTTTTGTGCTTTTTAAAAGAGAAATTATATTAAATAAATAAATAAAGAGAAGCATAGTGTGTGATGAGTGTGATTTTGAGTGTAAGCAAGTCAAGTAGTCCAACTAAGCAACAACGCGTGAACCATAATTTTGTATGATGAACCCATAAATATATAATTTATTGGAATCCAGTTTTCTTGCAATATTGGTATGATATATGCTAAGTCCAATCAAAGTGGCTCTTATGTTCAAGGGACCAATTGGAAATTTCATCACATTGTTCCTTCTTATGGTGACCAAATTAGTTATGCCACCACTTCATATTCCTCCAAATAACTAAACTTTGAAAACAATGATGAGACCTACTTGCTTGATTTTGGAGCATCCATTGACAACATGTGCATGCTTGATTTAGAAGTAGTATTTATACATACGTGAACATATATATTAAAATTTAAAAAATTAATATATTGTTATATAATATATACAATTAATCTTCGTTCACACCTTTTTTTTATGTACAACTTCATCCAAGTCCCAACGAATAGGTTTTTACTACTAGAACGAACAGGTTTTTAAAAGTAAAAACATGTTCGTGTCAACTATAAAACATGTTCGTTGTATATATAAAAATCTGTTCATGTACGAACGGAATATTACTACTAAAACGAACATGTTTTTAAAAGCAAACGAATATATTTTAAAACTTATTTGTGTCAATATAAAAACATGTTCGTTGTATATATAAAAACCTGTTCATTTGGGACTTAAATAGGGGTGTACACCAAAAAGAAATATACATATAACATTACTGTCATATACATATTAAAAAAATCATTTCATCAAACAAAAAATCAATTTGGTCTAGTAGTAATGAGATTTATCCATTTTCTTTAGGTCCCTAGTTCAAACCTTAGAAAATGTATTATTTTTTAAAAGATAAAATTTAAACGCTGACGTCGTCATTTCTAAATTAACCCCTTTTAAACATTATTGTGTGTGGTGGAGTAAATAAAAAAGAATGACTATGTACTTGGGAATATTTTGAGGAAATTAAAAGTCGTTCGTGATGAGCTAATTGTTAGTAATTAATAACGCGTATGATGTTGCTGATGCATTAATTATTTGGTGATTATTTCTGAATTGAATGTATTGGTGTCATGATCCTATTGATCATATCAACATACCAATTAATTGAGGAATGTTGGTTTGTCTAACTTGAATAATATAATACTTCATTTCTTCATCTTATTTTTAAGTCATCCTTGCATGGAACACATGATGTTGAAAATTATAAAATAGCATCTTATAGACTTGTTACGCTGTTGCTCTATGAATTATAAATAGTCACGCTACGTGCTTGCATTGAAAAAGTATCATATATCGAATTCGATAATGCTACATAGTCATCAATTTTTTTTTTAATTTTAGTCAGTATAATCAACTAGCGTTTTTTAATTGATTGAAATTGAAAAGCTTAAGAAGTAAATTATATAAAAAAATAATAATTGCTAAATATGCTAACCAAATTTAATAAAATATGCTGGTTGTGTAATATTTCTCTATCGAATTTGATTCCTAAAATTTCAAATTAAAATCTACAAATTTAAAATTTATGAATCTCTTTGGTCCATGATTTAGTTATTGTTAGCACAATATTGACATAAAATGTTAAAATATCAGTATAATATTTATAACAGTAATGTAATGTAGCTAAAACTTCAATATAATATGATCAAATATATATTTTAAATTTATCAATTAAACTCATTTTAATTAATTGTTTTATATTTTGTAGGGATTAAAATATAAATTGGGGCACATACATGATTATATACTTAAGTCCATCTTAATTAACCATGTTATCTAAATGTAGGGAATATGCGACATTTAATTTTAACGCTCTATATATGTATTAAGGAGTTAAATATTATATTGGCCCTTGAAATTTGGGGCTACGATCAAATTGGCCCCCAAAATTTAAATGTTAATAAATTGGCCCCCCATTTTTACGAATATGACTCACATTGGCCCTTTTAAGGTTGTCCGTAAGAAAAACGCCGATTTGGCAGTTAATTGTCCACGCTAAACTCTAATAAAATGACGTTGTGATATGTTCGTGTCAACAAAGTACCAAAATGGCGTCATTTGAGAGTAAAAGAAGTTAAAATTTATCTTTCATTGTGTTGTGTGAGAGAGATTTTAACTTCTTTTGGTCTTAAACGATGTCATTTTGGCACTACAATGGCGCCAAGAGATCACGACATCATGTTATTAGAATTCAGCATGAACAATTAGCGGCTACCTCAACGTTTTTTTGACGGATAACCTTAAAAGGGCCAATATGAGTCACAATCGTAAAAATGAGGGACCAATTTGATAACATTTAAATTTAAGGGGCCAATTTGATTGTAACCCCAAATTTTAGGGGCTAATCTGATATTTAATTCATGTATTAAGTATTAATTAAGGTGATTGAATTAAAGACTCAAAAATATTCAACATTTATAAATTTAAACACTAATTTAATCATTTTCAAAAGTCGAAAGCTATTTTGATATTGGCTTGGGAATTTCAGGAACCAAATATATATTAGTGTAATATGTTCTATCTCTCAAAAAAAAAAGTGTGATATGTTCTAGATAATTATCTTTTTTGGTTACGCTTTTCTACATTTTTAATCCTAATCAAGGCAATAAATTAAAGTAGAAATAAGTGGACACATTATTTGACATTTGTGGCATATATGTAAATGGTAGTTAACACTAATGATAATAATAATATTCTTACTAGGCTTTTTATATGCACAAAGTTTTTCTGAGTAATGACAAACTTAGTTGGTCATCTTTTTAAACCAAATTAATAATTGCATTTCATATCTTTGCATTGAAATACACTAGCAGGCTACAACTATTAAATGAAATAAAGGAGATATATATGGTACATCAAAAACCATTGATGAACTCTTCATAGCTTTAATAATATGGTTACAATTAAGACCGGTGATTAAATCAACGGTTGTTAAATGAATAATATCCGTGGTTTATGCGGGGGTTATCGCATTGAGTGGCGGGTTAAAAAAATTTGCTGTAAAATTGATAAACATAGCGACGGTTAATGCAAAAAACCCTCGTTCATTCTCTATTTTCCTTCCCCTATCTTTCTCTTCATAACCCCGCATTTTTATTCTCTTTTTCTTTTAATATCTTTTTCTTTCCATCGCTCTCTCACTTTCCCCAACTCTCTTTCTCTCTATCTGCCTTTCTCTCCCTCGTTACCTTTGTCTACCCTTTTCTCTTTCTCATTCGCTCATTCCCTTTCTCTCCATCCCCTCCTCTCTCTCACTCTCTTTACAAATAAAAATATCATTTTATAATTTTGTCAACAATCATATTTTATATCCGAAACTTAAAATTTTAATCACAGTTAATTATTACAATAAAAAAAATAAAAATTAAAAATTCACGTTACGACATCTAAGCACATAACATTCTAAAATCAATCTCTAGTCGTCACGTCAGCATATGGTTTTCCAAAAATATTACTATAAAAATAAAAATAAAGACAAATATTTTAAATTTTAAATTTAATAACGATATGTTTACAAATTTAAAATTTAAGTTTACTATAAAATTACTTTAGTTACAATTAATAAACTTTTTAAAATAATAATGATAAAAATAATTAAAATTTCAGTTGGCAAGTTAAAGATAAGGAAAAAAAAAAAATTAAACTTTAAACACAATTAAATATCACCAAAAAATAATTGAAAAAACAAAAATTCTAATAATGACACTTAAGCGTTTAGCCCCCTAATTAATAGAATACCAATTGTTAGTACTGCTAACCAAAATACAATGTTATAGATTCCGATAAAATTTGTAATATTGAAATTCAAATTGTTTGAATCAACTTAAAATTCATATTAAAATTGTTTTTAAATTTTCGGTACAATCCTAAACTTAGATATAATATTTGAGTCACTTAAAATGTTAAATTCACAAATCAATTAAATTTTAAACATATCAATTAATTGTTTTAATTTTTTTACAACAGTAAGCATATTATTTGAATCAATTTAAAATTTTAAATTCACATTAAAATTGTTTTAGTAAAATATTACAATTAAAAATAATTAAAAAAATAATAATTCTAATGAGCACTTCTAATTGAATTTTAAATTCATTATGATATATTAAAATTCATTATATTTACCATTTTAAATTTCCTATTCAAATTAAAATTAGTTTAGTTACGATTTTAAATTCAGATTAAAATTATTTTAGTTATCATTAATAAACTCTTTAAAATAATAATCATAAAAAAATAAAAAATATCATATGGAAAGTTAGAGATAATAATGACAAAGATGACATTCAAATTTTAAATCAAATTATAATTATGCAAATTAAAAATAATTGAAAAACAAATTTTCTAATGTCAACACCTAAGTATTTAGCCCCCAAAATTCACCCTCTAGCCGTAGCATTAGGAATTGAGCTTCCTAATTGTATACTATTAAGATAAGTAGCACTATATGTATTGAATGTTAAGTTGGCTTGGCGGAGTATGCTGAAGGAGCTTGGACTACCCTTTGGTCTCTAGTTCAAATCTCTCCCAATAAACTTTCAGAGTTTATTACCAAAAGAGAGAACTTGCTAGTGTGGTGCAGCAGCACTGCTAGTCCCATACAGAAGAGCGTGGTTCACGAGTCAGAACCATTCATTTGTAACTGATTTAATAAAAATAAGCCTATTTTCAACCGATGTCATTTAGCGGTGATTCTTCACCGCAAAATGCATCGCCACCTTATTTTGTGTTTCGCGGCCGTTGTTTCGGCGGTTGTGAAAAATCGCCACAAAACCGTTAACAATACCATTATAGACGGCGGTTAATCGTCGCAAAATCGTTTCACAGTAATAAAAAAAGCTACCGTTAAGTCCCGTCTTTCTTTGTAGTGCTACTAATCTCTTTTAAAATATATGAGGATTAATAATCTATTAATATTATATATTGTCACATACTCGGATATGATGAAAATTCAGCAATGAAGTATCGAATTTTAAATAATCAATATTAGTTAATTGTTTTGATTGTAAAAACGAACTTTTTTTCTCAAATTATTTAGAGTGTAGCGTTTTAAAATTTAGGATTTAAAAAAATCATCTTAAAAATAATTGACTAATATTAAATGAAAAAAGTTGACCACCTAAATTCCTTTTAACGATATATGGAATCTCGTGTGATGAAAGTAGATTAATTAAATTCAATTGCATGCACAGTATAACAAACAAGGAGTGATGGCTTATGATGAACTTCAAGAGTTGTTTGTAAAAATATAAACCATATATAGTGATTTAGACTGAAATTGTAAAAATTTGACTAAAGTTTTGTAAAGAATGTGCTAGTCAACGTTGTTGACTTGATATCACTCGTCATGGTTCTTTATCGTGTAATTTTAACATTTCTTTATTTGAGTAGGTTTGAGTGTTTATTTTCCCATAAAAAATAATAATAATCTAAAAAATTACCGTTTTGAACATTAAAAATGTTTTTTGTTTAATGTCTAAAAATAATGTATCAAAAGGAATTAGTGTTTGTCTAATAGGGGGAGACAGTTTCTTCTCTTATATAGTTTTGGATTAGAACTTAACTAAGCATTATAATCATTATATTAGTAATGAAGTTTTAGAGGTGGATTAATGTTCACAATAAATTTCTTGCTATTGAGTTCAATTATTTGAAATTTAGAAGAGATTTAACACATAAAAGTCCACACGGTGAAGACCTTATTAATTTTCTTGGTTTATTATTAATTATCCTGTGTCCTTTACAATATGTAGTGCACTAAAATTTAAACTCTCTCCATAAAGAGTGTTTTTTACACTAAAATGGGTATAAGTCTAGAAGATCATTCTTGAGAATGTTTCAAATAATTTTTATCTTGATTCATTTATTATTTGCACAATGTTTAAATATGTGCGTGGTCAAAGTATACGTTAGTGACAGGATTTAATTATATAAAACAAAGAGCTTACACCTTGAGTCAAATTAAATATCACAAAATAAAGGGATTGGATTGGTAAGGGTAATTATTTATTGGTCTTTGTAATATTATTAAATTTAAACCATATAATTAAATATTTATCGTGATAAAAAAGTTAGTTATAATTGAATATTCTGTTATATAACACAAATATACTTTTTTTAAGTGAGAAAAGTTCTACATAAATATACCTTCATGTAATAGAATTCATTAGATAACATAATTATTTATATATTTCTACATAACGGCTTAAATTTGTTGAAATTAATTTTAAAATGTTATATTATGAATGATTTGTCAGAATACACATAGAACTTAAACAAAAAGGAAAAATGCAAGTTGAAGTAGTGTGGATGCATGAGTAGAGACTACGTTAAGTTGGAGAATGAAACTAAATTAATTGCTTGAAGTGTGCAAAAGACTTATTTTTGACTATTAAAGACAAAATGAATGTGGAAGAATAATAAAAATAATTAATAAGCAAGGAGATAAGTAATCCCTAATTATCCCTAACCGATGACTCTATCCACTTCAAAATCCATGTTACACAGATAGACTAATAGACTTGTACGTTTTTTCCAACTTGCACTGAGGGAAAAAAAGGTGTGGGAACTGATATTACTCTATGTCAAATTAAATGTCAAAATCTTTTGGAGGTTTGATTCATGATTTACTATTTTTATACTATAACATCTTACAGAATAATGACTAACTTCCATAAAATTATAAAATGTGTGATTATTTAACCTATTATATATACATATATATAAACATTAAACCCTAAAATTGCAACCTATTTTAGTTCTTCTAATTAATAAATAATATATATATCCGACCTAAAAACTGCCCCTAGGATTGTTGTATATATAGTGATTCTAAGAATCATATTGTATATGATAAGGCCACTATAACGTAATCCTATAACTCGTTCTCACTTATCATCTAAGTATAATGATATTATAGGTTGTTTAGCTGGAGAATTTATCTAATTAAAAAAATTCCATCATTAGAAATAAGGCCATCATATAAGGTACTAACAAGAAATTAAAATAAGAGAAGAATAGGTTTTATACACCATTAGAAGTTAACTCGAGAAATTCACTAAAATTAACTTGCATTGCATTGAAGTTTCTTTTGTAGTCTTGTGGATACACCCACTACAGGAAAATCGTTAGTTACCATCGAATTTTTCGTCAGATCAGTATCCGACGATTAAGACATTGACGCAAACCAGTAACCGTTGGATTGAGTGGATCCGACACAAATTTCCGTCGGACTCTTTCGACGCAAACATGTGAATTCTATACGAACTAATTCAGAAATTTCCGTCGGAAAGGAATCCGACGCAAATGTTGTCCGATGCAAACTCCGACGCAAAGGATCATGATGATTAAGGTAAAGTCCGACGGAGAATCCGACGGAAAAAAGGATGTCAAATAAGGCACGATCCGACGAAAAATCTGACGGAACACAAAATCGACTAATAGGCATTCCTCCGACGGAAAATTCGACGAAAAATAGTCAAAGCAGGAGTCATTTTTTTTTAATTTAGCCTGGACTTGAATTATGCAGTTAAATATCACGGTGCAGACAACAAATAACAATAGCTCATAACTAGATGATAGTCAAATACAATAAGAATTCAATTATATAACAAATGCAGTCAGTACATGAGAAATATAAAAATACCGTAGTAGCGGAAACAACAACAACAACTGGAAATAAACACTAGCCTAGCTACACATCCTCGTAGTCCTTATCATCATCGTCCTCATGATCTGGGTGCTGTGGTGGTGGACGAGGTGGCAAAGGTGGCGCAGTCGAAGAACCTGTACCACCTATAGTAGCGTTGCTCCCAGGGCATAGGGGGTCGTAGAAGGCTGCCATCTACCGCTGCATTTCCTCCATGCGTTCCTCCGCCCGCACATCCTTCTCAGCTAGGGTGTCCTTAAGACTCTAGACCTCATATATGTGTTGCTGCAGCATATGGTCCTATGTCTCTAGGCTTGCGTCAGGTTCTAGACCTGCTCTCTTAGGTTCACAACCTCTGGAGCAGCCGGAGCCTCTGTGAGTGCTAGTGGAGAGGCGGATGAACCTCCATAGCCGGATCTGCGGAGTGGTGAGGCGAAAGATCCACCGGCCCCATAAACCCGGTTCTTGCATGGCTTAGACAGAGTTTGACGCCACACAAAGTTCGGGTCAACTGTGGCAGCACTCTCGTCACCCTCTTCCTGCGCTTGTTGAGTGGCTTGCTCGAGGTTTGCAGAAAACTCGGTCAGAAAAAAATCCAGTCGTCAGGTATAAAATGATACAATTTCTACTAATTAAAATTTTAAATTCAGATATTAACTAAAGCATACCAGCAAGTCATCGGTGCGCTGCTCCACAACGGATCTGTCACGTTTCCTTTTGTGCGTTTCCCTGAAGAGTTCTGGTTCTGTTGGCGGGCGATCCAATGACCTCGTCTACGAAGAATGACAAGAAAATGACATAAATGCATCATATAATTGAAACTACACAATTAACTTATGAATTAATGAACTACGGAAGAGTTGAAATTGTATTACCATCCTTGCACGAGTTTTGGGGATGGTAGCAGAACCCCCGGTGTGCAGGCACCCGCCCGTGGAGGAAGCTCGGTTCACTTTGTTGACAACTGAACGCTTCTTTAAACCTGGATCATTCGCAAACCTGTTTAGCAACATCCTTCGGAGCCCCTCACTAAGCCACTTCAGCCTTTGTAGCTCTCCGCCTCGGACATCCCACATGATCTGTTGAAAGCCTCTCCTACCCGGTAGTCGTGGGCCTTTCGGATCTGTCCATTCTGTTCTTCGAGCCACGTAAACCCCTCCTGCAATTTAACACAACTAAGTTAACACACATAAATTCATAAACACGTAGACTATGTAATGGGAATAAGATCTAGTAAGTCTTGTATCGCCCACTTCTCAAACCATCGATTCTGAACTCCAGCCAAAATTCGAAGTAATTTCTCCACGACTTGTTCAGCATGTGTTCAATGACATCAGAAATTGCTTGCGTACACACGTTATTATCCGGATCAAACCTGAAAACAATTGATGTTAGTTTAGAGAGATAACAATAACATGTGTGTCTAAAGAAAATGCATTTCAAAATCTTTACAAAATTTGCATATGCGTACCCATTCTGACCATCCAAGGTGATTGGAATTTTTACAACTTGTTGGGTGGGGGGATCCGGCTGGGACGCATGTGAAGAATCTGCATTCAATTGCGGCGATGGATCAACCTGCTGTGAATCAATAACAGGGGGCTATGGCAATGGAGCAGCTGGAAGCGGTATAGTAGGAGCAACCTGTAAAGTCCCCGGTGTCGATGTGGAGGGGGTAGGGGAAGGAGTATGCTCCGAGCTGGTGATCGCTCTCCCCTACCTCGTTCGCGACCACAGGCCGACATGTGGACCTACATCGAAAAATGGTAAATATGTAAGACAACGTTTAATAATAACACAATATGATATTTTAAAACAGTAACATAAAAGTTATAGTATATCTTTTCCCTTGAAGAAGATGACGCCTTACACGCCACTCCTAGATGAGTTATACCTCAGTAGACTTCTCCCAGTTAAAAATTTAAAAAGAAATAAAAAAAATGAGCCAATTAGACAATCTTCTATAAAGTTAAGTAATTTTATTTGGATCATATTTCCGTATCTTATCAGATGAGATATTAATTAACCTATTTTATACATATGTAAAGATTAAACCCTAAAATTGCAACCTATTTCAACTTCTTCTTATTCATTAATAAGTAATATATATTATAAATATGAAATTTAACCTTTGTTTTTTAAATAAAATTCAATAGTGTAAGTATAAGAAAAAATTTGATAATCAATATTACATAAGTTCGAAGGTGTAGATCGATGTATCTTAGACCCTAGAACATATTCTAAATTTATTCTTAACATATAATGAGTGAATATTCAAATATAGGATTTCAAGGAATTTCATATCGAATACTTTATTTTTTAATAAAATTTTATTCAAGTTCTTGATAATTATTCTTGATAGACAGATAGATTGATTCTTTTGTCGTTTTAATTTGAAGAGACCTAATTTATCTTATAGCAATATTTTTGGAAACTTAATTAGTTTCTTATGATAAAATTTGTTACACTACAAGAATTTTGTCAGATGCCAGCGATTTTTTTACGTCGGTTATGTAATTGGTTGGCAACTTTTGCGTTTAGCGGCCGTTTTAGCGCTAAATCGGCGCTATTATTATGGGTTTTCGGGGGTTTAGCGCGGTTATACCATAACCGCCGCTAAATAGGTGCGAAGCTTGTTGGTGTTTAGCGAAACTGCCACTAAACGGAGCTGTATCATCAATTTTTGTTGTGTTTAGCGGCGATTTTACTAAAACCGCCACTAAACGTGTTCTTTAGTGGGTATGTTTGATTCCTAACAATTGTTTAAGTGTCTAATTCATATCACGCAAATCTAATAAATTAAAAAGTGATGATTTCAACTTTTAGAGTTAGCAAATTTTTTTATAAATAATAAATAAAACATAAACCATAGATTCTTCTAAGGATAACCACTCGAAAGGCACATTCTCTCTGATCTTACTCTCTTTGATTAGGTCCTTCACTCACAAAGTCCTTGAGACAATCGTTAAGCACTCCCATACTTAACATTGGCGCCGTCTGTGGGATTCTAACTTTGAGATAGTAAAAAGAGACGAATATTGAACCTCCGAGCCAAAGATGGTGGACGTTCAGCACAACAACGAGGACGGCGAAGAAATCAGCATGCCTCTGAATACCCCTTAAAAAGGGATGATTCCGACGAATCAAACCCTCCAAGAGCTGGAAACTGCTTTGAAAGGCCTCCTCGAGAGACAAACTCAAGAAGCCGTGATTGCAGCTGAAGCTAGGAAGCGAGCGGAAGAGATGGTCAATAAGCAACAAGCCTTACTGGAAGAGGCAGAGAAAAGAAAAAGGGAGTGGAAAACACGATTCAACAATAGGCCTCCTGCTACTGATGACACTAGCAGGACGGCAGATTCACAAGTGCACACCTGGAAGCTATCCTTCGTGATCGGCAGTCAACCCCCAAAGGAAAACAGTAAACACCCCTTCTCACTCGCTATCCTCGCGTAAGAATTCCCCAAAAAGTTCAAATACTCGGTGGATATGGAACCATATGACGGAACCAGTGATCCGAAACATCACCTGGATGTTTTCGACAATAGGATGGTACTCCTAAATGCCTCAGATGCCGTAAAGTGCAAAGCTTTCACCGTGACCCTCAAAAAAGACGCGCTGACGTGGTTTAACTCTTTACCCGCCGGTAGCATCAAAAGCTTCTCCGAGTTGTTTGAGAGCTTCCTGAAGAACTTCACCACTCGGAGAAAGCTTCCTACAACATGCTTGAATCTCTACTCAATCGTGCAGAAGCCAGAAGAAACTCTTCGAAATTATCTGGATCGATTTAACACCGAATGCACCCAAATAGAAGGTCTGCAAGGTCAAGCAGCACTGATGGCTCTGGTTAAAGGCCTCCGGGACGATACCCCCTTCCTGAAAAGCCTTACCAAAAGACCACCCAAAACAATGGAAGAGATTCAGGAAAGATCTCACGAATATTTGTAGCAAGAGGAAGGATAAACAGTGGTGAAAACCGATCGTGATAAAAGAGAAAGTACTCGGAAAGATCCCCCACGGGAAGATCACAGCAAGCGGGAACAGCGTTCCAGTAGATCGTACTACAACCCCCTAAATGTTTCGCTAGCGACCTTCCTCCATAAAGTGTCCAAAGTAGAAAGAATCCCTGCACCGCAGGCAATCAAGAACACTCACAGGGGTGACCGGAATGCCTACTGGAAGTACCATAAGCAGAACGGTCATGACACTGAAGATTGCCGAGACCTCCTCAAGTTTGTCGAGTGGGGACTGAAGAAAGGAAAGTTCCGTGAGTACACCGGAAGAAACAATGACCTGGGAGATGATAGAAGAACAAGACAAAGGGTGAACAGCCCGGATAAGTCTGCTAACCGAAAAAATGAACCCAAGGAGGGTGTTACCAGAAGAGAAATTAAGATGATCTCTGGAGGACTTCCGGATGAAGGAAACCCACCTTCTCGGAAAGCAGCCAAAAGAAGTCGGCACTCATGCCTCGCTGTGGAAGTCATGCCAAGGGCTCTGAATGACAAACCACCCCTGGAAATCAAATTCTCCTCGGAAGAGATCGGAAGAACTACCGACACCCTAAATCCTCCCCTGGTAATCTCCGTGGACATCATTGATGCAACAATCCGAATAGTCTTCGTGAACTAAGGGAGTTCCGCAGATATCCTCTTCCAAAGATGCTTTGATGCACTCGGACTCACTGAAAAAGACCTGGAAAGTCATTTCGACGAGTTGGTGGGTTTCTCTGGAGAAAGAGTAACCCCAGATGGCTTCGTGACATTGTGGACTACTATCGGTGACCCACCGAATAGGCGAAACGTGAAAGTAAGGTGGCTGGTCGTCAACCACAACTCTGCCTACAACGCAATTATGGGAAGGCCAACCCTCAATAGGGTAGGAGCAGTTGTAGCAACCTCCATCCTGACAATGAAGTTTATAACAGACGGAGGACGAGTAGGGGTACTCCACGGAGAAAAACAAGAAGCAGAAAAATGCCACAACGCCACCTTACACATCTCTAAGGAGCAGATTTCGAAGCTAGAGAAGCCGGAAACCTCTGACAAGTGCCTCTTAGTGGACCTTGAGCCACTGGAGAAAAAGATGCAAGAGCGGCCGAAGCCGGAAGGAGATCTCCAGCAACTTCAAATCGGAGGAAGATCCGACCAAGTAACCATGATCGCGAAAAATCTGCCCGAAAAGCTTAAAGAAAGCTTCGCTCAGTTCCCAAAACAGAATTTCGACTTGTTTGTATGGACAGCAGCTGACATGTCCGGGATTGACCCAAAATTTTCCAGCCACAAGCTATCCATCATCCACGGTAGTAAGCCGATCGCACAGAAGTTGCGTCGCATGAGCCCATAAAAAGTGGCTGAAATCAAGAAGCAAGTCCAAAGCCTCCTGGAGGTAGGATTCATCCAAGAAATCAAATATCCCACGTGGCTTAGCAATGGGGTGATGGTACCCAAAAGCAACGGGAAGTGGAGGATGTGCGTTGACTACGCCAACCTGAACAAGGCATGCCCCAAAGATCCATATCCTCTTCCAAGCATTGATGGGCTGGTGGACAAAGCTTCCGGATACAAATTCCTATCATTCATGGACGCATATTCCGGATACAATCAAATCCCCATGTACCCGAGCGATGCCGAGAAGATAGCATTCATCACTCCAATCGGCAGTTTTTACTACAAAGTAATGCCATTCGGACTAAAAAATGCAAGGTCCACGTACCAGAGACTCATAGACATGGTGTTCAAAGAGTTAATCGGAGGCATCCTCGAGGTATATGTTGGTGACATGCTAGTTAAAGCAAAATCAGAAGAAGAGCTCATTCCCAATCTGGAGAAAGTCTTCGGCTAGTTAAGGGAACATCAAATGCGCTTGAACCCCGCAAAGTGTGCCTTCGTAGTAAAGGCTGGAAAATTCCTCGTATTCATGCTGACCAATAGCGGCATCGAAGCCAACCCAGAAAAGTGCCAGGCCATCATCTCTATGAAACAGCCGGAATCCTTAAAAGAAGTTCAAGCCTTGACCGGCAGATTAGCTGCCCTTTCAAGATTCTTAGCAGCCTTAGCTATGAAAGCAGCCCCCTTATTCAGGTTAATGAAGAAAGGGGTGGAGTTCAAGTGGACGAAAGAGTGCGAAGAAGCTTTCAAAATCTTTAAAGAATACGTATCCACACCTCCAATTTTAGTCAAGCCGGAACAAGGAAAGCCCCTAATCGCCTATCTGGCCGCAACCGAGGAAGCAGTAGCCAGAGCCTTGGTACAGGAGAAAGACAAAGTGCAACAGCCGGTATATTTTGTAAGCAAGACCCTGCAAGGGGTAGAGCTGAAATACCGAAGGCTAGAAAAGTTAGCACTCGCACTAATCGTGACAGCCCGGAGACTGCGGCAATACTTTCAAGCGCATCCCATAATTGTCAGAACCGATCAGCAGCTAAAACAAGTGCTTCAAAAGCCGGATCTGGCCGGAAGAATGTTAAGTTGGTCGGTGGAGCTCTCGGAGTACCATATTAGCTACGAAGGGAGAGCCGCAATAAAAGGGCAAGTAATGGCCGACTTCATTGTAGAGCTCACGCCTAAGGACACATCCTCCGAATCCTTAGCATGGATCCTCCATGTGGACAGATCCTCAAATACCAAAGGAAGTGTAGGAGGTGTACTCCTTGAAGGACCAGAAGAAGTCACCATTGAAATGGCAGTGAAATTCCAATTCCAAGCAAGCAATAACCAGGAAGAATATGAAGCGCTTATAGCAGGTCTCAAGTTAGCAAAAGAAGTCGGAGTCACAGAGCTGGAAATCATATCCGACTCTCAAATCATTACCTCCCAAGTAAATGGAAGCTATCAAGCGAAAGACCCTCAAATGGCCAACTACCTAGAAAAGGTAAAAGAACTACTAAACCTTTTTCGAAAAGTGCAAGTAAGGCACATCCCTCGGAAGGGAAATGACCGAGCGGACACATTATCCAAGCTGAAGTACATGAAGGAGCTTGTGGCCAACACCAAGGGGTGAAGACCATCATAAGAAAGATACTCCTCGCGGGAGTATACTGGCCCCATATGAAAATCGATGTCATGCAGTACATCAAGAAGTATCAAAGATGCCAAGAGCACGCCAATGTACATAAAATCCCAGCAACCAAATTGTCCACTATTGTATCACCTTAGCCCTTTGATAAATGGAAATAGACCTCCTAGGACCCTTCCCAAAAGGACCCAGGCAGGTGAAGTACCTTATTGTGGCCATCATTACTTCACAAAGTGGGTAGAAGCCGAACATTTGGCATCCATCACCGCAACCCAATGCCGCAAATTCATGTAGAACAACATAATCACCAGATTCGGTATACCAAGAGTCATTACTTCCGACAATGGAACTCAATTGCTGACAAAAAATTCAAAGAATTTTTAGAAGGGTTCCACATCCACCAACAATTCTCGTCGATTGAGCATGCTCAAGCATATGGCCAAGTCGAAGCTATGAACAAGATAATCTTAAACGGATTAAAGAAAAGGCTTGATGACAAAAAAGACTGTTGGGCGGATGAACTCAGAAGCGTCCTCTGGTCATACAGAACAACAGAGCAGTCGGCAACAGGGCTAACCCCCTTCCGACTTACTTATGGCACAGAAGCAATGGTCCCCCTAGAGATATCTGAAGAAACCAGCCGGGTATAGGCCTACGACTCGGAAGAGAATGAGAAAAGTAGAGAGGTTGATATAGACCTAATCTCCGAAGTCAGGAAAAAGGCCATAATGAAGCAGCAGTCAGCAAAAGAACTCCTAGCAGCTCGCTATAATAAGAAGATCAAAAGCAGAGACTTAGAAGAAGCAAATCTAGTCCTGCGAAGAGCTGCCATTGGCGGGGAAAATGCTGCACAAGGGAAACTTGGAGCAAACTGGGAAGGCCCCTACCAAGTTGTGAAAGTGCTCGAAAAGGGCACTTACAAGCTCCAAACAATAGAAGGTGCTGAGGTTCCAAGAACTTGGCACATCACAAACCATAAGAGGTATCACATGTAAAAGAACCTAATAGCATGTACTCTTTTTCCTCCCATCTTTATTTTTCCCCAAAGAGGGTTTTTTGGATGGAAAGGTTTTAATGAGGCATGTAAGCGTTCCGGCCACACTAGCCGTTATTAATAAAAGTATTTTATTTCAGTTATTTCTTACATTTTGCCCTCTAGCATTATTTACTGTACATTTATAGTCTCAAAGAAGAGAACAAAAGAGCCCGGGAGCCAAAATTAAGGCTTTAAACTTGACCCAAAGGGCAACCTATAAAGTGGCCGGAACAAACGCCACGACACCACATCGGACTGATCACCCGGATGAAGAGTTGCGAATAAAACAAGTTATGCAAACCAATAGTCAAAATTAAAGACATTGCTACAAGCAAACTTATCAGAAAGAAGCACAAAAATCTAAAAGTGCTCAGGCGAAAAGGGCAAGATAGGCACCACCAAATGCCAAAACCAGCCCAAGTACCAAAATTAAAAGCATAAAAAGGCTGCAAAAAAGAGCAGTGGTAAAAAAGCAAAAGGCACTCTGTGTGAGCCCCGTGATTTTTGACCACGACCGTATAAAATAAATTGGGTACTCCGAAGTACAATTAAGGATGGACAAGAACACACGCTAGTGGAACTAAATAATATTTTGAGTGCGAACCCGAACACCTTCGCTAAAACTTTGGCCCGAACCGGACCAAACCGCGAAATTACGAAACTGCCACTCGTTAGTGGCTATATAAGGGAAGCAACACAACACTTCAGCCATTTACTCCCTTCACTCTCGATCAAAATGAGAGAGAGTTGGGCAAGAGTTGGTTGGAGAATTAGTTCCAACCAATTCTTCCGCCGCTCACGCCGACTTCCGATCGCGATAACTTTTGATCCAGAGCTCCGATTGACGCACGGTTTGTGGCTACGCGAAGCTCTTGTCGCCCTCTTTCCATCTATCACACATGCATCGTGTGGATAAGCCATTCTCTACCTCGTTCCTTCCATCCAATTTTCTGCTCGAAAATGGCTAAACCTTCATGCATGTTTTCGAGTCCTTGTGAATTAGGTGATGATCTAGTACATTTTGGAGCTTGGTGATCGATGTCCACAAGCTTGGGTATCTCCGGTGAGACGTTTCCAACCCTAGTCTCGAGTTTCATTAGGTGATATAAGGATTGATTGTGTTGTATTGCTTGTATGTTGTGTATATTGTGCCATGGATAGTAGAGTTTGGAGACTTGGAGGTTGGAGTAGGTGACTAAGGCCAAGGACAATGGTAAACGGTGCTTGGATGCTCGATGGCGTGACCAAGGATCGCGTGTATGCATTGAGCTTGGCGTCCAGGTATGGATTTAGATTCAAGCTTACATTATTTAAGCTAGAATGATTGCCTAGGTTAGTAGCACATAGAATATCTAATAGGAAAATGAATGAACTTGAGGAATATGGTAGATATGGATGGTTGTTGGGTAGCTATGTAACTATGTGTATATTTGAGGTTGATGCAAATGAATATGCATGTATGGTTGAAATGGTATGAGGGATTTTTAGAAGAGGTAAGGGTTTCAAAAGGAATGATTTTGAAAGGGATGAGTTTTGGTTTGTGAGTGCACGATTGGTTTCAAACTAATTTTTGGAAAAACACATGTTTTAGCTGCAGTGAATCGATTCAGGTGGTATCCGAGTCGATTCACTGAGCCTTTTTTGAACGAATTTAAGAATTTTGTGACTATCGAGTCGACTCACCTGTGGGGTGAATCGATTCGTATTTGCACAGAGATCAAAACTCCCCATCTCAAATAGATTCATGACTGATCAGAATCGACTCCAATCTCGTGGCCTTAAATAAAATTGTTTAACTTTTAGACGAGTCGATTCAAGGTCAGGTTGAGTCGATTCGTATTTTGACAGTGGCTACCTGGACCTCCTCAATCTGATCTGCAGCTGTGGGATCAACCTCCGTAACACCCTCAGCCACCGGATCATCGGTCCTTATAACCTCATCCGTCACAGGGGGATCAGTAGAAAGAACCTCGGCAGTAGGCGCAGTCTCTAACGGAGCCTCAACTGTGGGCTCGGTAGTCGGAGGGACCTCACCAACCAACTCGAGGAACCTATCCCGAAGCATCCGCATCTCCTCGACCTAGCTGATCAGAGAGATGTTGATACTATCGATATGGTCCGTTATCTTCGCGAACCCTTCATCTACTCTGGCCTGGAGAGCCTCAAAACTCTTCAGAAGAATCTCCACGAAGTTCAGCTGGCTCTGTGAAGACTCCCTAGTCTCCCGAGGCGCCTGAGAAGAAGAACCCACATCCATTCTAGGACGAACGTTCCTCTCAGGGACATCCTCTTCAGCCCCATCTGGGTTTAGCCAGATCTCGCCGCATCTGGTTGATATTCTTGGAGGTGATGGCGAATTCTGGTTTGGATGCCATGAACTCTTCCTGTGAAACGTCGAGAGGTATCAGAGGGAACACCTTTACCCAGAGGTGAGGTAGCCCCAGTGCCGAATTGACCTACATACAAATACACACCAACAATCAACCAACCACAGCCAGTTATGAGTCACAATTTACAAGTAAATACAAATTGTCAACTTAGAACACTAGGTATGTCAAAATCTAGGTAACGGAAACGAAACGCGAAGGAAAGTAAAGGAACTAACGGTTAAAGGAATACCTTGCCGTGGGAATACTCGACCAACTTATGCGCCATCAGGTATGGCCAGTTAATCTGTTTTTCATTGACCATCGCCCAAAGAAGTATAAGGTCTTCCTTTGTAGCGGAACCGTGGTTACTCTTCCGCGGCATCAATATGCGCGATATCACATACAACAGGAGACGATGAGTAGTGGTCATCCTGCTGACGTGATATTTCCCCGACGACGCTGGATCGAGGCAGAGAGCCCGCGCGGCATCCATCTTCTCAAACTCGTTCCACTCGCTATGGGGATTACTACCTCAGCGGAATGTGGTGCCCGCATTCCTTAGGCCCCACGCCTCGGCAATGCGCTCGAGGAGGAAGTTAAATGTCCTCCCCATAAACGAGACGCAGAGGTGAAAGGTACCCTGTCCATCTTCGCCGATTTTGTCATCGACAACGACGGAAGCAAAAGCCGCCGCAACGAAACGCGGATAATACCTGCACTCAGAAAAGTCCCAGAACAACACAACATCTCAACATACAAGATTCCATTCAATCTAACACATAATAATCAAGTTTAGCGTCAATTCATACACGAAATCCATATCACAAACAACAAAACACATATACCATGAATCCACACAATTTTACGACCATGCGAGCACCTTACTAACAAAACGAAGCACATACTACCACTAAAAGTACACAATTGTCAAACGATTCGGGAAACTTGCAACACAAGGAATCATAATATCACATTCCTAAATCCAAATAAGTCTCTAGGTCCAAATCAGTCAATCACGCCTAATCTAGCCTTTCTAACAAAACAAAACTATGATAATTAATTAGTGAGAGAGTGAGGTAACTTACCCCTCGCGTTGTAGTAGAAACTGGCGCAAGCCTTGTACGTCGATCAACCGCCAGAACTTCGGGTACTTGTCCTCCGGAATGGTGCCATCTCCCACGTACCTAGGCGGGATGATATGCATCCGAGAGAGGCGCTCAGAATACGCTTTCTTCTCTGAGTCTTCCTCAAACCAATCCTCTTCCGCGTAATTGGAGAGACACGGCAGTGGTGGCGGCATCTCCCTGGCAGGGCGTCTCCCGGTTTGTTTGGTGTGAGCCATTGGAGTGAATGATGAAGGTTGTGGGAAGGAGAGAGTGGTAGCACTGGGAAAGCACTAAAAGGAGAACGATGGAGGAAAGTGAAGGAAAGAGGAACGGTTGTGAAAGTGAGAGAGAGAAGAACGGCAGAGAGAGAGAGAGGAAGAGAAGTGACGGCAAGGAGAAGAAGTGAGAATGGAGTGGTCAGAAGGAAGGGGAGGTACGGTGGTGAAGTGAGAGGAGGGAGGAAGTGGAAGAGCGGACGGTGGTGAGTGGTGGAGTTGAGAGAGACGAAGGGGGAGAGAGTGTGAGAGTTGAAAGAGATGAGAAAAATGAAGAAGAATCGGTGATTTTGTGCTTTAACTCGCGATTCCTTGCAATCGAATCGATTCGCTTTGTTACTGAATCGATTCGAGTGCCCTAACACCCTTTGTGAACTCTCGCATCGAATCGACTCGCAACGGTGACGAACCGATTCGTTTTTACACAGAACCAAAATGGGATTTTCTCAAATCAATTCGATCATCATTGAATCGACTCAACCACGACTGAAATTGAAAACAAGAAGACTAATCATTTCGAATCGACTTGACAGGCATGCCGAATCGATTCGAACGCGGTAACCAACTAAAATATGAAAGAACTCATTACGAATCGATTCACTAGGTTATAGAATCAAACCATCAGTTAGAACGTTCTGTGGCCAACGAAATAAAACAGATATGAGTGAGGAAGCGTCGATGGATTTTTAATCAAGCTTTAGGAGAATTAAAGGAATAACGAAGATCGTGAACCTCATGAGGATCACGAAGCAGGGAATTCCGTCGGATGTTAAAAAGGATTTTGGATTAGATGACGATGCGACAATGGGAGTTGCATAATTTCAATTATAAGATATTGCTAAGGGGGGATGCATCGCATCGAATGTAAACCCAAGAGAGTAATCGTAGTAGGCTTTAACAAGCTAACAACCAAAGGTGGAGCGGACGATGAAAAAACAGAAGTGAATGGTGTAATGTGGGTATGATAAAGGGTTTTTGGCGATGTTACCTCAAGGTATCTAAGAGAAATGGACATTAGGCAGCGTCCGAGAGGGCTGAACCACACGACTTTGGTGAGAATTTCGAGGACGAAATTCTAAATAAGGGAGGTGGAGTGTGAGCCCCGTGATTTTTGACCACGATCGTATAAAATAAATTGGGTACTCCGGAGTACAATTAAGGATGGACAAGAACACACGCTAGTGGAAATAAATAATATTTTGAGTGCGAACCCGAACACCTTCGCTAAAAGTTTGGCCCGAACCGGACCAAACCGCGAAATTACGAAACTGCCACTCGTTAGTGGCTATATAAGGGAAGCAACACAACACT
>JASCZI010090695.1:59475-78721 GCA_036250425.1 Stylosanthes scabra
AAAGATTAATCTGTCATATATTAATTAAAGTTTTATTTAAATATTTGTCCTATATTATTTAAAGCTTTATTTGAATTCGAGCTATCAATATTTGTTTAATCACAGGAGTAAGTCAACAATTCTATTAACCCAAATTGGTATAGATTTATTTATTTATTATTAATATTATTACCACACGTACACCAGAAACGCATTTCCCATGTGTCAATTTAACTTTTCAAAAAGAGACATAGTCCTAAATCCTAACTACATAGGGCAATGCAGTAACTACCATGTCCCTCCCTTAGCTTTTACTATAATCCATACCAAAAAATAAATAAATAATGGATTACTTTTATTTCAAATTATGCAACTGTTTCTGTATCACAATAGTGTATGTCTTGCAAAGTTTCTATATGCACATGCATGCATGAAAATTTGCAATACCATATATATATTATGAAAGGGAAAACCAAATTAAAAAGGAGTACTATTAACGGCATCATGTTTTTGAACACGAGAAAGTAAAACACTGTTTTGGTAACTGATAACTGATAAGTGAAGACTACATACTAAACCGATCATTTTGAACTATATAAATAAATTAATTAAGAGTATTATATATTAACCAAGATTGAAGGCTACGATAGCCCCGGCAAATACACCGAATCGTTCAAGTAATACCACGGTGAAGTGAGTATTGTTCCCACGAGAAATAAGGGACCAAGCAATACTATCTCTTAATCAATCTAAGCAGATCAAAATAAAATTTTGGAGAAGAATGATGATGAATTCGAAATTTAAGAATTAAATAAGAACAGAGTGCAGAAATATTACTTGAGAATTACAATTACCTAATCTCTTGGTAATTCAGTTTCCAATTACCTAATCAAAAGCTAATCTCTTAGTCAATTAATCAAATAACTAGATGAAGCCCTAAATCAGATTCTAATTCTTATGAGTCTCAAAAGTGATCCTAGATCAGATTAAATGTCACTCTATCCAAACTAGTTCTAATCCAATTTTAACCCACAGAATTTTAGTTGCATAACAATGAGCTTGACTATCTCTAGTTAGACCTAATCATTATGTGATTCAATTTCCAGCTAGCATAAATTAATAGACCTCTCAATCTAATTAATCTAGCCCTAGACAAGTTAAGAACACCTCTCAGTGATTCTAAACTATTGGGATGAATAATGAAAAATTAAATCATGCATATAAGATAACTGAAAATACCTCATTGAATTGATAATTGAATGTACAAAAGACTACCTCATGCTGGGTGAACAGAGCTCCTCACCCTTAACAATGGAGTAGTTTAGCCTTGCATAATGAAAACTAGATCTAAGAATAATAAAAAAACGTCTATGCTGAAGTGTGTAACCCTAATGGTTAAATCACTCTTTATATATATCCTAATCTAAATTCGATTTAAAATCTAATCATATCTTAATCTAATTCTAATCTAAATTCAAATCAAAATCTAATCTTATCTTAATCTAATCCTAATCTAATCCTAATCTAATCTTCTATCTTTTTCAAAGCTTTATCTTCTTCAATCTAATCTTCAATCAATCTCATCTTCATTCTTCCCATTATGCCCCTTGATTAATGAGTGTAATTGATGCCTAACAACTTGGATTGGAATGACAATCAAATAAATTTACTGGAAGTGGTGTTGGCTCCCACGTATGGAGTGTAGCTCCCAAGTATAACGTGGGGGTTCTGCCAATTGTGGATTCTTCTTGCTCAATCCTCACGTATGACGTCCACATTCCACGTATTACGTGTAGGTTCTACCTCAAAATGGCTTCCTTGCTTCCAACTCCCACGTATGACGTGGGGAGAGCCACGTATAACATGTGCTCTCTGCCAAATTTTGCTTCTTTGTGCTAAATACCCACGTATGACGTGAGGGAGCTCACGTATAACGTGGGCTCTCTGTCAACGTTGGCTTGTTAAGTTTCAATTCCCACGTATGACATGGGCTCTCCACGTGGGCTTCAACACTTAGCCAATTTTCTCTTTTCTTCTCTGCTTCGTTCCCTCTTCTTCAATCTCTCTCAAATGGTATTCAATTACCTAAAAACTCTTTGTGAATCATCTAAAAATACAAACACAACTCAAAGAACATTAAATTTGTTTGATTTGATCAATTAATAACAATAATCCACAAAGAATATCATGATAATGGAGAGAAATTGGAACTAAAAACAACCCAAGATGCACGCACATCAGGCTACTACTGGATTGATGATCATGCATCTATATCCAATAATAACTAATTTAAGAGTTGGGGGAGATGAAATGAGCTTGTGTTACCAAAAAAAAGAAGTTATTATTAGGAGACTAATTGTGTATAATAATTTTTTTTCATTTTAAAATAATTGTTGCTTTCATTTTTTTTATACATTAAAAATTTAATATATTAACTGTTTAAATATATCAATTTTTCAAAATATATATATATATATATCACGTTTTAAATATCTTTGACTATTTGAAAAATTGGAGAAGAAACTAATTAACTAAGCATAATATAAATGTTCTATGTATGTACGTGGTTTTTAGAGCGAGGGACTCCTTAGCTTAGCTTGGTTAGAGTTAAGTCACGTGTTATATATATATAATAGAAAGAATAGATATAAGTATAGATTATACACTACTGTCGAATGTACAGTAACAAGGTTTATACATTTTATCTTGACTTTGGAATTTCATGTTCTGCAAGTATAGTATGTGTTGCACACTTGTCTTAGACCATTATAGCTAACAATGTTATATTTCTTGCTTTATCCTAATAATGGAGATAAAATTAGCAAATAAAAGTCAGTTATTATGTGCTTCTCCTTTTTTTAAAAGAAAAGAAAAAATTGAAATCAAAATGTCTTTTCCCTCTATCTACACCATCCACCTGTTTAAACCGGAATATAATTATTTATATATCTTTAATTTTTTTTTTTATCAAATTAAATTTTTAGAGAAAGTGCTTTAATTATTATATAGTATCGGAATTTCTATAATTAAAAGAGATTTAGAGTTCAATTCAGACTAAACCAACAAAAAAAAAATTAACATATACACTACCACATAATAGAAAATTGTGGAGGTTTTCAAACCGAATAGCAATAGTTTCCTAACCGCCACGTATATATACACGTTTGCCGGTAATCTTTGGCAGTGGATCTAGGCAACTGCAGTGAAAACCACCACGAAACCAATTTTGCATTTTGCGGCAGTTAAAAGTAGCTTCATGATATGGTATTAAAGCTTTTAAGACCGAAAAGTCTAAAAATCAATTTTTGTTAAATCCGAAAAAAAGAACTCTAGTAATAGAAAAATACAAATAAAGTCTATACAACTACAAGAAAGGCGCGACGTAGCGGCGATTTTTTAATTGTTTCGCGGCGCTTAACTAATCGCCGCCTATAACAGCGTTACTAAATGGTTTTGGGACAGTTTCTTACAACCGCCAGAAAAATCGCCGCGAAACATAAAATACGGCAGCGGTGCATTTTGCGGCGGTTTTTAAACGCCTCCGTATCCTTATTAACCTTGATTTCTCAATGTTTTTTGTTGCGGTTGTGAACCGCCGCTAACTTTACTCAAGGAATTTCGGTGAAAAAAATTTGTGGCGGCTTTTTCAATCTATTATAACCACCATTATCATTATCGCTGGATTCAAATTTTGCGACGGTTATTTTGTATTCACAAATTCACGCAAACTCAAAAAGTTTTTACGCAAAGTGATGTATTAAACATAACATCTTGTAATTACACGTATTCTACTACCAGTCTATGTATGTATTCCCTAACCCACCAAAAAAAGAGATATGCTGTTACCTCATATCCCATTCTACAATTTTATATTCTTCTACTATCAGGGGCGGAGCGTCGTTATGCTAAAGGGGCAGTGGCCCCCCAAACTTTGAAAATTTTTATAATAATTATATAGAAATTCAATAAAAATAAATAAATATATATACAAATTGTGATTTAGTCCCTCCCAAAATTTATATTTTGTCTCCTTTTGTTAAAAAAATTTATAAAAATTATTATTTAACCCCTTTGAAACCTCATAGTATTGTGTGTTTTTTGAAAAATCCATATTTTGATAATATTATTACTATAATTATCTAAACTATTCAATTAATTCATTATCAATAACATTTTTGTTGTTTATTATACAAAACAAAAAAAGTTTAAAATAAGAATAAAAACTATTAGGTGATATTTTTTCATGTAAATTCACATATTAAATTTGTTTATTCTTTCTAAAAAGCATTATCTTTATTTTTATTAAATAATTATAACAAATAAGGTATATAATGTTTATCGCATGAATAAAAAATAATAATTCTAAATATATATTTATTTACTTAATTAAGTCCAACTAAATCATTTATTATATGACAAATAAAAAATTATTTTAGTGTCAAAAGAAATCTTATGTATATACTAATTTTTTGTGCAATTTTATATTTTTTATTCGCATAAAAATAAATAATTTGATTGATTTAATTGAGCAAAATATACATAAACATAGCATTAATCTAAAAAAATTTAAATATACTCAACAATATATCATCATAAAACTATCAATTATTAAATTTTTTTTTCAAAAATTTTTGGCCCCCTCTCCAAAATGGTCTAGCTCCGCCCCTGCCTACTACTATAAGGGGTAATTTTAATCTCAACTCCATAACACATACATACGGAATTGAGCATTGATCACCATGCACCTCATAATTCAACTGCACAAAATAAAACATAGCATAAATGAATACATAAAAATAACCTTGAGCAATATTGAATCCTCAAAATAATGTTTTGTGAAAACTAGCTAGCAACGGAAGAACAAAGGACTGTACTGAATTATACATATTTGAAGTTATTAGATTTTCTATAATCAAATTAATTAAAAGTTATTATATTGCATGTACCTACCCGTTTTGTGTGTGGTAATTTTGTGAGGAACGTGCTATGTCGAGGTATTGCTATTTCTTGTTTCCACATTACTTTACTACTTACCTAAAAAAAAAAAAAAGCCTAAAAGCATCAAATTTGTTACTTTCTTGGGAAAAAAACAAAACTTGTTAGTTATTTTATACTAAAAATCAGTCGTTACATTAATATATATATAAAAGGAGTGATATGAACCAAGAGCTAATAATTAAATTATTATTTAAAATAAAAAAAATTATCATTCGAAATTAAAAAACGTTATCATTCGAATATAATAAAATTGATCACCCACATAATATATGAGTTATTATCCATAACTCATCTTTCAAGAATAATATATATATAATTTTTGATTAAATAAAAAATCATTAGAATAATTAAAATATCAGAATAGAATAATCAAATTGTTATAATTAATAAAATAATAAAACTTTTAAAAAGATAATTATAAAATACTAATTAAATACATATTTTCCTTTTTCCCTTTTTATTGGGTATAAACAAGAAGTTAAATGATAGAACATTAATTTAGAATTTCAAGTTTCCTTCTATTAAGAGATGACAAAAAGAGGATTAACCTTCAAAACATTATACTATTATTGCCCATGTGGAATCAGATCATTATAACGACTCAAATTATACAAACATGTGCACTCACCACTTTGATTCAATGAAAAGTAGTTTGAACATACAAATCAATAAAGCTTAGATCCTAATAATAACTCAAGCTCCATCATTTACTTTAATTAATTTTAGTTTTTCACATATTGTTCATTAATTGAAATTTGGGAAAAATGCAAACTATGAAAAATTAAAATTAAGCAAATAGTTTTGGTACGTTTATTCCATAAAAGGATACAGCACAATAATGTCCAAAATTATCATTGTAAAATATAACCATTATAAAGCAAAAAACAAAAAACAATTCCACATGATGAAATATATATATTAATTAATAAATAGTAGCAAATTAATGAATTAAATCATCACCATAATCATATCAGAAAATTTTGACCTTCTCAATTCGTCAGTTCAGTTGTCGCTATAATAGTTACTGTTGTTTTTTACCAATATTAATTATTATTATCACCATTTCATAATTATTTACCGTTATTGTTGAAATAAACATAATGATGATAACATCTAACTACAAATGATAATTACGTATACATTGTCACCAAAAAAAAATAATTACGTATACATATTTCATTTTGATCTATTAAAACCTCGTAAGAAATGAAAAGGTAATTAAATTTCCAACGAACAGAAATTAAAGTGCATCATTCTTAAATTAAGATTCTGTTAACAACTTATTACTATGTTAGTCAAAATTATCGCCTCCCATCACATATAATCAATCATATAATAGCCTATGCTTTAAATGACTTGTTATATTAATATTCTGGCTCATGAAATATTTTCATATGCTAAAATAAATTTTTAAAAAAATTTTCATTAAGAAATATCTTATCATTACTGTGATCTAAAAATATAATTCCCATCTTACTCAACCCCTTGTTTTGGGTCATAGTAATACAAAAACTTAAGATTAAGACAAAGTTAGATACAATTTAGAGTTATATCACAATAGCAATGAATTTGGCCGTCGGTGACTGTATCTGTAACCATATCCATAGTTCAGAATAAAATGGAATCACGTTTAATTTCTGACATGATTTTAGTTTTTATTTGTTGAATTTAATTTGTTGATGATGATAAAGTTATCGATTGGATTGTTGTTTGATCTTATTTTTGTTGAATTATCATCTAATAAGTTGGTGTTGAGGCGGAGTTTCTTTTTGATGTCGTTGTGTTGAGGCAGAGCCTCTTTGACATTGGTTGTTGGTTGTTTGTCTAGAGGTGGAGCCTCTTTTAATTGTTATTTGATAAGGTAGAGTCTTTTCTATTGTTGCTTATGTTGAGACGTAGCCTCTTTTGGTACTGTTTGTTTTCAAGTGGAGGTACTTCATGTTGTTATTTGATAAGACGAAGTCTTTCTTTGTCGTAGTTGACGTTGTTAGTTGTTTAATTTGGAAGCTGAGCTTCCTTTGTATGCTGAGCCTTTTTTGCTATTTGTGTTAAGACAAAGCCTCTTTTTGTGCTTATTTTAGTGTTAGTCTTTTCTTTGTTTGAGGTCCTGAGTTGTTTCAATTGGATGCTGATTGTTATTGTTAGTACTTGTGTCGAGACTTACCCTTTTTTCTATGTTATTTGTGTTAAGGCGGAGCCTCTTTTTTGTGATGTTTCTTAAGATGGACTTCTATATACTTTTTGATGGTGTTATCTGTTTTGACTGGAGATGAGTTTTTCTCTCCTTTTGTGTTGAGGCTGAGTCTCCTTTGGTTGTTGTTTATATTTGAGGCAAAGACTCCTTATGTGTTGGTTGTTAATGAATTTTGTAGATGATGAAGAATATTAAGTGATGTGTAAAAAGATAAAGAACACGCGACTTTAGTGTAGCGATATTTGTTTATTTTGATGCAACTTTGAATTCTTCTCTAATCCTTGATGACAATGTTGAAGGAGATTTAATGAGGTTTTTAGTTTCTCCTCAATTGAGTTGAGACTCTTGAATGTAACTATCGAAATTAAAAAAATTTGGAGTTATATATAAAATATGAATTTTAATAATTTTAGATATATATCTATTTTGTTCAATATCAAATTCAATCAAGTTATTTATTCTATAACAAATAAAAGATTATTTTCATGTCAAATAGAAATTCATTTCGGTTAGTATCATAAATTTATTAGGTTTATATTACTCATAATTATAGGATATTAGGTTATTATTATTATGATTCTCTCTTTGCCTATAAATAGGCTATGCATTGTAATGTGTGAGACACATCTCTCATATAATTCTAATATATGAATATTTCTCTATTGTATATTCTCTCTCCCTTTTTAACAAGAGAATCATAATAATAATAACCTAATATCCTATAATTATGAGTAATATAAATCTAATAAATCTATGATACTACTTGATATATTAATATACTCTAACAGAGATTAAGAGAATGTAAAATTAGAAAATGAGATTCTACTACTGTTTTTCATAAAATTCAAAACATAAAAAATACTGCAAATAAAAATAGAAATAATTTAATGATTATATAAAATGTTTTTAGTACATCGTAATTAAACTTATAAAATAATATAGGTTAGAGCCAAATATACACACTCAATACTATTGAAAACAATATATATGTTATCATCAATGTGCAAGAATACCCTTGATTATATCATGTTGTAATGTTCTTCTAAATTAAAATTTATAGAGTCTTTTGTCCGAGACCAATAGAATAAAAGCACATGCTGAGTTAGATAATGTGTATATTTAGTATTATCTCATCCTAAAATATATAGAGTTTACGCCTATAACACTACAACAGATCCGGCCAGTAGCAGCGACGTTTTAGCGGTGGTTGAATAAATCGTTGTTAAATGGATAATGTCGGTAAATTTGCGACAGTTTATCGCATTTTGTGATGGTTTTAAAAAAAAATTGCTGTAAAACGAATAAATGATAGAAATATAGTGATAGTAAAGGTTGGAACCGCTGCAAAATTCATTTTTATTTATTTAATATTTTTAACTTAGATTTCAATTTAGTTAAAAATATAATAAAAAAAATCTCAATGATAAAAATAATAATTCAATCATTAAGATCTAATTAATTAAAAAATAATAACTTTAATTTTTATGGCTAACAAAATATTTTTTATAAGTAATAGATAAAATATAAATCAAGATTTAATAAGTCATCTTAATAAAAATATCAATAATTTATCCCAAGGTCTGTTGAAGGAACTTGTATTGCCCTTTGGTTTGGAGTTCGAATTTATCCCAAAAAACTTTCATGAGTCTAAACCGTTACTTTCACGAGTCTAAACCGTTGATTGTAACTAGTTTAATAAAAATCAGCTTGTTTTTACTCGATATCATTTAGCAGCGGTTTAAGAACAATTGCAAAATGTACCAGCATCATATTTTGTATTTCACGACTGTTGTTTCGACGGTTGTGAAACACCGTCGTAAAACTGTTTAACAACGTTGTTATAGACGGCGGTTGAATAACCACCATAAAATCGTTTGTGCCGTCGCGAAGAAAAAAAATGTTGCTAAGTCTCGCAAATTAAAATCTTCAAAAATTATGTATGAACCTTCAAGAAAACTAATACCATTGATTTATGCATAATGCACCAACATGGGATTTAGAAGATTTATGTTACTGTGAAATCCTGATCTTCAAACGGTCCGGAAAAATTCTACACCACCATGTGTTTGGGTTTCTCACAAATTACAAGTAAAAAACAAAAAATAATTCTCTCGTATATAAAAAAAAATATTACAAAATTTTTAAAAGTCTAAAATTCGTATGTTTACGGAGAAATTTTTTTGTTGATCAACAGATTAATGTACACTGATAATAATGTAAAGAGATTTTACACATGCATTCAATTAGATAGTACCATATAAACAAAATAATTTCTTTTTCCATCCACCTTGTGATTAGTTATCAAAACGAAAGGATATGATTGCACGATTGTGTAAGACATTTTATACTATTAGTGCATCAAAATTTAACTCTTTATGATAACTCTAAAAATATGGATATAAAATATGATAAAATATAAATAAAATTTTTAATAATTATGTGTACAACAAGTATAACTGCAAACAGTAAAAATGATAAATATAAATTATATAATTTATTAGTTCAAAATATATTTATAATTGTATATATATATTTTTTAATCAAAGACAATTGTATTTTATTCCATTAGAATAATAAAATGGATACATGAGAGAACAGATTCAACTTTAACAACCAAAAAGAAATAAAAAAAGTGAGAGCTCCATATAATCAAAACATCATATTGTAAATAATTAAAAGAGAGAGTGGGCGCACACATATATGATGAAAAAGAAAGTTAAGGAAAACGATGTTGGTGGTATTCTTGGATCAAACTTATAGTTGAAGAGAGAATCAGTTCTCAACGCCTTCAAAGATTTAAAGATTACGGTGATTCCAGAGCTTCCAGAGAATCATAACAATCACACTAGGTCGTCTTTTTCATTGGGCACTACTTTCATGATCAATGATTTTAAAATCTTCTGGTCATTTCCAAATTGAATTCAAAGTTGCTTCAATAGTTTGAGTAAACGATTGATCACCCAAAAGTCTATATAATAGACTCTTAGAACATCTCTTAAATTCAATTTTAATATTTGAGTCATCCAAAATTATGATAGTTTCTTTTTCTTCGCATTAAAATTAGTATTTTTTACAATAATAACAGATACAATAACCATGGTAGTTAAATTGTATTAAATGATCAATAATTCTACATGAAAAGATAAGAAAATAAAAATTCCTCCTTAAAATCTTAATAAAACGCACGTGAAAACCATGTATTCCCCTTATTCGAACTAGAGATAATTGTATGTTTTTTAGAAGAGAAAATTTTTGGAGTCAACGTTAGGGAGCACATAGGGAGTTAATATCAATTTTCCTTCTTTTCTCTTTCCTCATTTACCACCCATTATTTTCCTAATTACACTCATGAGCTCCCTAACGTTGGCTTCCTAGCATTATTCTTTTTAGAAATAATATATTAAGATGGTTACATAGCACTATATTTCATCAATAAATCCTATGTCATCACATTTATATAATTAGATCCATATCTAAATTTTTTATTTATTTATTTTTGGTTGTAAGCTAAGTTATATATAATAATAAACAATTGTGTAAATTATGGTTTATGTTCTAACATTTATAAAAAATTTTAAAAATATTCTTAATGTTTAATTTGATCTAATTTTATTCATAAAATTTTTGATTTCAATTTTATCCTAATCATTGATAAATTGAAAAAATTAAGAGTAAAATTTTTAATAATTAAAGATAAAATTAAAATTAATTAAAAATATTAGAAATAAAATGAAAATAAATTAAACATTAAGAATATTTTTAAAACTTTTAGCTAAGAAATAAATTTACCCTAAAATAATTATACGCATCTGATACGGCTTTGTAGAAGAAGAGTTTAATTTACTTGTCAAATACGTAGGGTGAAGTCAGCAAAGTTGAGCCCACACAAATTTGGTTCTCTTTCTCTATAAATATCACCTACACACCTTTCTCCCTCCTTAAATCCTTAAACCCACTTAACTTAACTCCTCTGTTTTCTTCTTACTCTCTCTCTCTCTCTCTCACACACACACACAGACATTGAATCAAACATTTACCATACCATACATAAAACAAAATGGAATACAAACTGAATTCTTCAACAATTCCAGTCCTTGTTCCCGCAAAGATCTCAAATTCTCCACCTCCTTCTTCTTCATCTCCAAACTCACACTCTCAATCTCAGTCTCCAACTTCCTCTGCTGCCCCATCGCCTCCTCCTCTTCCTCCGCCTCCTGTGGTGGTCAGCCCTTGCGCCGCCTGCAAGATCCTCCGCCGCCGCTGCGTTGAGAAGTGTGTTCTTGCTCCTTACTTCCCTCCAACTGATCCACTCAAGTTCACCATTGCACATAGAGTCTTTGGAGCAAGTAACATTATCAAGTTCTTGCAGGTACATACCCATATATCAAAATCCCTTCTCTCTTGAAAAGAAACAAAGAATTTTGTCATCATGATTTTCAAGAGGGGTTTTTTGGTCAGAATTTACCTAATTGATGATGGCCATGATGTGATGATGACGATGCTTTGCCATAATTTCCATCTTCTTTCAACTCTACCAAGTAACAACCACTTTTCTTTTCTTTCCCTTTTTTTTTTTCTTCTTTTTTAAGAAAAAAAAAATTGAAACCCAGAAAAAAAAGGGGAAGAAGAAGAATGGATTAGTCAAATAATAACATCTTGGGTTGGTGTTTATTCATCTCTTTTCTTTGTCAATATCTTTTGGTGCTTCCCATGGTGTTACCACTATATGGGATGGGATCATAGGTCAAAATTAGGTGCCCACATTTGGAATCGATCCAAAAAAAAAAAACTTTTCCTAAACTATATTTTTTATTATAAATGATTTTAACCCCAACAATTCTTTCAATACAAAAAAAAAATTGTTCTTTCGAATCATCCAAATTTTTATAAGTATCAAGTTAGTTTAGTTTTTTTTATATAACTAAAATCAGAATCATGCTATACTATACTATGGATATAAGAAAAATTAATTATTTTTTATAAAATATACGTTAAAAATACAAAATATATATCGAAAATAAATTAAACAATATACTGTTTATCCAAAAATATATGGTCACATTTGGTGAGTGACCTTTTGTTGTATACTATGGATATCATTTTTGTTAAATTATTCGTGCCCAAATCTTTCGTGTTAGAAAAGTAATTGACTACAAATAAAATTGAAAAAAAAAAATATTTGTCTCAAGAATTTTGTTAATGGATACTATTAAAGAAAATATTTTATTGAAGGAAAACAATATTTGACGTCTACTTTTCAGTTTTAACGAGAATGACTATTTTGCCCTTAAAAAGGTTATTTTATTATTATTATTTTTGTTTTTGGCAAAAATAAGAAAGAGTTGAATGGATTTGTAATTAAGAAGAAAAAATGGAGTTCAATTTTCAGGAACTTCCAGAAAGCCAAAGGGCAGATGCAGTGAGCAGCATGGTGTATGAAGCAAATGCAAGAATTAGGGACCCAGTTTATGGTTGTGCAGGAGCAATTTGCCAACTCCAAAAGCAAGTTAGTGAGCTTCAAGCACAATTGGCAAAAGCACAAGCTGAGCTGGTTAACATGCACTGCCAACAAGCCAATTTGGTTGCACTCATTTGCATGGAAATGAGTAGTAGTAATACTCAATTGTCATCTTCTCAGGAACACCAACAACAACAACACCACATGATGATGATTCAGCCTCAGATTAATAATAATAATAATAATCATGTTGATATGACTTGCTTCATTGATGACAACAATCTTGCTTCTGCTTGGGAGCCTCTATGGACATGATCTTCAGACTAATTAATAAACAGCATTATTCAACTATTATTATGTCATATTCTTATTATTTATATAATTTGTCATATAATGCTTCTTAGAGTTGTTTATATGTATTATTACAGAGAAGATTAATTTTATTCCCTAGTAGTAACTGTTATTAAACTTCTAATTGATCTACCCCAAGTTGGGGGGAGGGGGAAAAAAGAATCATAGTGAGTCAATTTTCAATAAAAAGTCACTAATTAGTTATTTGGTAGATATGTATGGATCATCACCGGTGCTTGCTACTTCATTAGTCATTTCATTAGCCAAACCTTTGACAATGAAAAGATAGAGTTTTTTAGTTGATGAAAGTATTTAGTCATCATTTAATATTTGAGGTTTAATCTTGAAAACAAATGAAATATGAGTATATACCTTAAATAAACCAAAGTCACATATTTAAAATTTGTTTTCATAAATTTTAAATAATCACTAAATACTTTTATTACCATAAACAAAATCATGAAAAGATATAAAAATGATAGGGGATGGGAAAAAAGGAATTAAAAGGAGGAGGGTGAAAAAAAAGGTGATAATTGTTTCCCTAATATCATTATTATTATTCAGGAAAGGAAAAAAAAGGTTAATAGAAAATCAAGAAAATTAAGCAATATATATATTTGGGACAATAGAGATATGTTGTTTGAGTCGCATTCTTGAAACCAATCTGCAACTGTTTGAGTCACCTAATTTTTTTTTAGTCATTCTAGAAAACAAAAATATAAGTCAACCCAATGCTGGACAACTAAACAAAATGAGATCTAGAAAAAAAAAAAAAAAAAAACCTTTTTCGTTGTCTAACAGTATAACATCCAGATTAAAATTTAATTGAAAAAATTTATGTAAATAATTTATTACGATAATTATACATAAAATTATAGGATAAACTACCAATTTTATCTTTAAAATTTTCAAACGCCTATAAAAATCATCTTCAATTTTTTAACCACAAAAATACCCTCAAAATATTTAAAATCGAAAAAAAAAAACGCAACTGTTAAAAAACATTCAAAATGTGAACGAAATCATCTAACGTGGCAAACAGAATGTAAATGTGGCATCCGTAATTGATTACATAGCACCGTTATTTAATTCTCAAATTAAAACCTAATTTTTCAAAATGCAACCCTAATCCAACGATCCTTTCCTCAGCCACCAGTACCAATATTACCACTAATCAGATCTGATCTTCTTTTTTCCTCCTTCAACATTTTTGAATCTCCAAGCTCTCTCTTTCTTTCTAACACATCTTACCTCATCACCTGTCTTTCATCACAATCCCCATCTCCCCCAAAAAATAAGCCAAATATTTGAAATAAGAAGACAACACTAAGGTCAAAGTGGAAAACATTGCATCTGTTGTTGCAACGGCGAATATGGAGGTTCGAAGAAAGAACATGGAAAGTGGAAAACTCAGAGGTTCATAGCATGAGTATAGAGTAGTAACAATGAATTGGTTAGTGATACTACAAACGAGATGAACCTCTTTGCCAATTCCGCATCCTTCCCCTTCCTATTCCCGTGCTTCATAAACACCGGAATCGCCTCCTTTATTATGCCTCCCACCCCCCAATGGCAGCGCCCGCAGTAGTTCGTCCATTGGCCGGCGCAGCCTTCTCCTCCAGGGGCGGATTCAGAAATCAAACTATGCAGGACCGAAAATAGAGTTGAAAGCAGTGAGGGATTCAAACATTTTATATAAAAAGGCCAAAAACTAAAAAATCTAAATATTATTCATATATCTAGTGATATTAGTTTTTTGGTAAATTCTAAGAGGTAGAGATTTTCACACAAAAAATAAAAATTACTATATAAATATTTAATTTTATTAAAAAAATTAATAAAAATAAAATAATAAATTCTTTGTATAATAGTCAAATCAAAATAATTTTATTTTATTCATTATTCTTCCTTTTCATGATAGCATGAATTTAATTTTTTTAATTAATTTTAATAAAACAATTTAAGTGCCAAAAAAATAGAAAATTTTACTGAAAGTAATTTTAATAAAGATATTAATTTCAATTCTTCATTATTATAAAGAATATAACATAAATAGTATTAGTTTTTCTAATAGTTTTGATATATGTAGTTTAAAAAAACTAGTAAATACAACATATGAAATATATTTATATTAATAAATTATTTACATAATATGTTATAAATAATTTAAGTGTTTTTTTATGATAATATATGTAAGATTTAAAAGAAAAGCAAGTGAAAAATAGAAAGAAAAATTGGAAGAATTAATAAAAAGCCAAAGTATATGAGTCGAACCCGTGTATATTATGTGTAGTTGGATTTAAAAAGCCACCATATCAATAGACATATCATTATAATTGTAGATATCATATAGTACATATTCAAGTTTCCAAATTTGTGGGGGGCCAAGGCCTACCCTCGCCCCCCTTAGATCCATCTTTGTTCTCCTCCATATCTTTCCCATTCAGACTCTTGATTCCCTCTCTATTCTTTCGTTCGCTCCTTCTCTCTATGTGTGAATGTAGATTTGGAAATTCTTGAAATTAGGATTTCAAAATTGGGGAAACGAAAACTTAATGAGGTTGCAGGCAACAGGTGCCACCTTGGCAGCTCCATTTGTCAAATCAAACAATTTTGCTAACAATTTTTAGCGATTAGATATTTTTGTTCCGTTTTTAAATATTTGGAGAGCACTTTTGTCATCAAAAAATTAAATAGTAATTTTTGTCTGCATTTAAAAGTTTCAGGGGCAAAATTAATGATAAACCCTAAAACTTTTATATATATATATTAAATGTTTACTATAAGTATATACATATTTCTTATTTTATTTTGTGTAATTAAACTAATATATTAGAATTGAGAATGAGTGGGTTTAATACAACCCTACTAAAAACTAGCTATGAGATCTTAAATACTGTAAGAGAATTATTTACTTAAGAAAATATGATTTACTAAATAAATAAATAATTTAATTTTAATACACAATGTAAAACAATTTTATATATACGTCCAATTATATAACATCGTGTTAGCAAAAAGTAACAATTTTATACATTGACTACATGCACGATCATGTAAAAAAAAACATATGTCTTTGATTGACTGTGAAAAATAGCTTAAATTGTCAGTGCATCAAAATTAAACTAATAAATAAAATAAATAAACGAAATTTGACCTTCGTTAATAGGTCATAAAACAAAAAAAAGTAACAAAGTAACAATCTTTTACAATTGCCTTGATAGTAGATGGATTTCATGAGTCACAGAACTTGTTATAACTGTTTCTCACTCAGTTCTTGTGGAAGGCCAACCACATAGCTTTTTTAAGCCAATAAGGGGAATTTATCAAGGAGACCCTTTGTTATCATATCTCTTTCTCTTTTCCCTTTTAAAGGCAACAAATTTATCTCTATTGGGTAAAATTTTTTAGCGAATTGCAACTAATCTAAACTCTCTTCTAGCAAGAGTTTTGAAGGGACAATATTATAGGTATGCGTTCCCTAATCTGGCTGATAAACCTTTATGGGGATGGCAGAGTCTTTTGGAAAGTCGCAAGATGGTGGAGAAATGTTTGAATTGGAGTGTTAGTTCAGGTGATAAATTGACAATGTTCATATATAGAAAAACACTTAGTTATCCCGACCATACTCATTTCGAATTCAGCATATACAACACACTTCAATTGTAGGAATTCACAAAGTAAGAGATTTAATGCTTGCAAATCATACCTGGAATATGAGAAGAAGTGTTTCCTCCTGAAACCAGTTCTCGAATACTTTCTACTCCTTTGAATGAAGATTACAGAGATTGTCTTCAATGGTTTTAGAACAAGAGGAAACATTATGATGTTACGTATATCAAGAAATAGCATAGCTTACAATTTCTCCCATGACTCAATTGAGCAGCTACTGCTGGTGATAAGAAATTCTGCACATTGGAAGATGATTTAGAAGTTAAAGATTCCTTCAAAAATAAAAAAAAAATCTTTGGATAGTTGGCCATGGGAAGTCACCCGTGCTTTAAGTGATTCATTGTGTTTTCCATCAACCTTTTCGCAATGTCATTGCTGCCATTCGAAATTAGAGATACTCATTCATTGTTTACTACAATGTGGTCTAGTGTTAGAAACCTAGAATTCGTTTCAACAAGGGAGAACTTTTGTACAGTTTGTTTTTGCTGATTTCCTAATTTGAGTGTAAGCAATTGATAGCGACCCCAAAATTGAGAACCCGCTCAAACTCTGTTTGTTTTCATTTATTAGAATTTATGGAAGACTCAGAACTTGGAGGTTTATGAAGGAATGACGAAGACTCCATCAGCACCTAAAACAGAACTGATTTAAAGCTTCTTCGCGAGACACATCCTAATGGAAACCCCATCTTCTATGATGAACTATCATGTTATAACTTTTTTTTCTCTCTAAGGTTTTCTTTCTTTTCTTTGTGAAATTATTTTAATTTGTGGAAGTTCTTTTTTTAAACTATTTTTGTTACTAATTTGGAGGTCAATTATATAAAATATTTTACACTACATCAAAATTAACCGATAAATAAAACGATTAAACAAAATTTGACCTTTGATAAATAGGTCATAAAAGAATTATATGAGTGTGACTGGTAACAGTTATTTTGATACGGAAGGTTTATAAAATTGATATGGTAGATGAGACATTGCAATCATTTGGTTAAGTAAGTAATTAAAAATGCAAATTAAAAATAAAAAAAACGCGCTTCGTTTCTCTTTAATCTTTCAATTGCATCGTTAACCTCTATTATTCCTGAATGGTATTTTTTTTTCCTTTTTTTTTCTCGTTTCCCAAAAAAAACCGCGTTGCAATTTGCAAACTCTAAAATTTCTCAATTCAAAAAAAGAAAAGAAAAGAAAAAGTTTATCTGCGTCGTTTTATTCCACTACCACCACGTGCATTCTTTCATGTCACGTGCATCTTCTAAGTGTTCATTCGGGATGCAGCCTTCATAGAAAAAATAAATAAAAAGGGAAAAGAAAATAGAAAAGAAGAAAGAAAGTAAAAAAGAAAGAAAAGGGGGGACACAAAGTCGAGAGCGGTTTCATGCCTTTTTAAGAGATTGTTTCAATTTTACGCTAAAAAAAAAATTAAAAAAGAAAAGAAAAAAAAGAAATATATTTGTTTTGATGAGCATGTGCTTCATTGATCGGATACTCAATTTTTTTTTTTTTTTTGACTATTTTCATTGCCCATACTCGAATCTTATCAACAAACAAATAAAGTCGCTTTGAAATTGGAAAGCAGATACTGAGATACATGCTGGATGCTGCAACCTCATTACATTAGTGTAGTATAGTCAAACCCAAAATTATGCATATTTTACCATTATGATCTTTTTTTTTCCACTCAAATTAGCTAGAAAGAGTTACATACCATTCGAATTGAATGGAATTGGATATATATGTTTTATATCTTCATTTTTAAAAGAGAAAATTTAGATAACTCATAGTTTATAAGTCAATAAATGATTAATAGGTTTTTTTTTTTAATTTTTTTTCTTTTATCATTCATTATTTTCCTAACTACACTCATGAACTTCCTATAGGCTCTATAACGTTGGTTCCCTAGCATTTGGAATAAGATAAAATCAGATAAACATCTACGAGATATTTTAAAATAAAAAAAAATAAACTCTTACTCTTTTTGTTTGTTTGTTATGAAATCCTTTTTTTTTTTTTTCCAACAAGCATCGATAAATGTCACAAAAAAAAAAAAACAAGCATCGATAAATCATAAATCCAACAAGCATTTTTGTCCTTTATATTTAAGATTGGCGTATAACAAATTTATCCATGAATTTGTCGTCCCTAATGTTAGAGTAAGTTAATTCATTTTGGAGGACTATCTTACATGTACACACAACAAAATTAACAATAAAAAATTATATACACACAAAAAATTAACAACAAAATTAGTTAGGGAACGAGTGATACGAGAACGCCGAGGGACGCTTCCACTCAATTTAGGGTTTACTTTTCAGGATTATATATTTTCACAATTTTTTATGAGCACTTTTAGTATTTTTTAATTATTATAATTTTAATGTTTTTGAATGATTAAATTTTAAAATTTTATATAATCAATTTTAATATTTTGAATGATAACTTTTAGCGTCCAACATTTATTAGTTGATATTGATAAAATTTTTTTGTTAATTATCTAAACACTACTTAACTTATTATTATTATTATTATATATATATATATATATATATATATATATATATATATATATTGGTGACCCTTGTTATTATATAT
>JASCZI010090695.1:93410-103561 GCA_036250425.1 Stylosanthes scabra
CCACCTCCAATCCTCCATTTCCTAGCCTCTATGACACAACACACGCACAAGAACACAACAAAATGCAATCAAACCTCATATAATCCTAACAAAACTCAAGACTAGGGTTGGAAACGTCTCACCGGAGATACCCAAGCTTGTGGGCATCGATCACCAAGCTCCAAAACGTACTAGATCATCACCTAATTCGCAAGGACTCGGAAACATGCACGAAGGTTAAGCCAATTTCGAGCAGAATTTTGTATGGAAGGAACGAGTTGGGATATGGCTTACCCATGGTTTGCATGCGTGGTAGATGAAAAGAGGGCGGCAAGAGCTTCGCGTAGCCGCAAACCGTGCGTCAATCGGAGCTCTGGACCAAAAGTTATCGCGACCGGAAGTTGGCGTGAGCGGCGGAAGAATTGGTTGGAACCAATTCTTCAACCAGCTCTTGCTCAACTCTCTCTCTCTTGATCGAGTATGAGAAGAGTAAAATGGCTGAAATGTTGTGCTATTCCCCTTATATACTCGCTAACAAGTGGCAATTTCGTAATTTCGCGGTTTGGTCCGTTTCGGGCCAAACTTTAGCGAAGGTGTTCGGGTTCGCGCTCAAAATTTTATTTATTCCTCTAACGTGTGTTCTCGTCCATTCCTAATTGTACTCCATAATACTCAATTCACTTTATACGGTCGTGGTAAAAAATCACGGGGCTCACATCACTCATCGGCGTTCCCTCACCCTCTTTGTCCCTCGGCGTTCCGGCATTTTACCGGTGGCTGGCGGAGAAGTATCCGATGGTGATTATCGATGCCATCGAGGAGGAACCGGTGGTGATCGATGGAATTGCGATTCCGGTGGATACGAGCAAGAAGAACCCTAACAACCTTGTATACGTAACCTCTACCTCGACATGAATGGCATCATTCACCCTTGTTTTCACTCGGAGGATAGGGTACGTAACCCTAACCCTAATTTGGTTCCTGCGTTGTTCTTTTCTTTTCTAATTTTACTTAATTTTGTTGAAGTTGAATAATTGACTGTTTAGGAGTTTGCACATTATTTAGTATATATTTATATATTTATTTACGTGCAATAGTTTATGTAGTGGAAACTGTGATGTAGGTAAATTAGTTTATTTAGATGTGAAGTTTGGATATTTTTATTTATTTATTGATTGATTTGTCGTAATGTGCAGCCATCTCCGACCTCATTTGATGAGGTGTTCCAGTGCATGTTTGACTACATTGACAGGCTCTTTGTGATTGTCCGGCCTTGGAAGCTGCTCTACATGGCTATTGGTTTGTTATGGCTTACTTGTTCCTCTGTTTTGTGTGTTGTTAGTGAAGATTGTTTATTGAGTTTCACCTTGTAGATTGTGTGGCATTGATGGCTAAAATGAGTCAGCAACAGTCTAGGAGGTTCAAAGCAGCAAACGATGCAGCTGACGCGGTATGTGATGCTGAAATTTTTCATGCCATTAGTTTGGTATTGTGTGTTTTTAACAGTTTTGGAAGTACTATGGGCTCTAATATTCTATAGAAGTTAGTTTCTAGCATTTTCATTGCTGCTTTAACAGTTGTATTTTTAAATGCTTGAATCCTTCTGAATATCTTGTTATTTATTAATATTGAAATTCATAGGTCTCTAGTGTTGAGTGTTATTCTACATTTCTACTCTGGAAAATTCTATTTTGGTTTTATGGAGAATGCCTTCTAGTAACAACTAGGATACATTTTTTCATCCCTGGTGGGAGATGATTCAACATTATTTTAACTTTGAATAATTACTCAAACTATTAATCTTCAATGCTAGCATCAAGGTTGGCAGATGGGTATGAAGGAAGATAATGAAGTTACAACCAAGATAAGGATCTTATCTCTTGAGCTTCTGCAGGTTATAAAGTGATTCTAGCTTCTATTAATTGCTAGTTAATAAGTATAGTAGAATTAATAGAAATTTAATGTTCCTTGTAATCATGCATAAGCAATTTTTTGCTTTAGGTCCATTTGATTTTCTGTGATATACTTGGCGCTTTTAATGCTATTGCCTTGGGTTGAGATCTAGAAACACAATTGATGTAAAAATGATATAAATAAAACTTAGATATCATTTTGTTCTGATGCTGATGTTTTGTATTTAATGCAATTTTTTAACCTTAAGAAAGGATGGCATATTATTGTCTTTTTATTATTCTTTAAACTCATTCACATTGATGTGAATTGGTTTTTCAATGTTTTAGATTACTGTTTTTTCTTCTTGTCTGATGACAATTGATTTTTTTCCTCATGGTATTTTGGAAAGTTAACCGCTCATTTGCAAAGAACTTTAATTTTATTAATTTTTAGCTATATTAATCCTGTGCAGAGATAGAAATCCCTTCAATTTCTTGTTCATTGATTACCATTATTTGTAATAACATTTACCTTTTTGAAACTCTAGCTAATCACCTTTTTTTTCTTATTATTGTTAGGCTATTTTTCTATTGATTATTTTCACTTTGCACTTAGCTTCAGTTTTAGAGTTTGACTTGTGTCTATTGAGTTTGACTTGCTGAATTGGGATTTGGATCTGCACTTTGCTTGCTGAATTGTGATTTGGATCTGCACTTTGCACTTGGTTCTTTTGAGGCTGACTTGTGTCTATTTTATGATTGTGATTGTGTATGTGTATGAATGCACCATAGGGTTAATGCTAAGAGCAGAGTTGTGAAAAGAATATGAGTCACTTACCCTGCCATATTAAATATCAGTATCTACTTATATAGTTTAAGTAAGCATATCTATATCTATTTTATTTATCGCCCTTTGCTTTTCTTTGCTTCTTGAAATTCCAAATGGTCACTGAATTTAGTACTTATTAGAATTTAGGCTATTTATTGTTAGTTAGTGATAGTTGCTGATTATTTATTCTAGGAAGTTTCCTGAGACTTCTAATAGATTAAGCTGTTAAGCTTATTGGTTAGTTGGTTATACTTGTACTTGTGTAATATAATACTATAAAATTATTAGATTTATATTAAGAGAATGTGACTGTGCTTCTGTATGTTTGCGGTTACTTTTGATAGGATGGGATTCAATATCGAATAGAGGCAGGTGAGAATGATGAGGATGCATTCATATCGGTGCTGAGGAAGGATGAACCTGGTCCGTGGCATTGTATGTGTCATTGATATATTTCCTTGTCAAATTATGATGATGTATAGCTTTTTAGGTTCATATTATCATGACTTTTCTTTGGATATTTTGTTTGAATGTTGTGAAGATTTCACCATTAGAGTGTAAATGATGGATCATTGTTCATACTAGATTTTATGGAAATGAAAATGTTCAAATACTGATTTAAATTCCTGCTTTTAACAAGTTAAAAAAAACCTTTTTAACCTGGTTAATTTTTTTAAAAAAAGGGTCATACCTATTGCCACGCTTAAAAAATGTGGACATAGCTCGGGTACGATATTGGTGTATATAACCCAATTGCCATGCTTATAAAAACGTGGCGGTTGAACATTCTATTGCCACGCTTCGTAACCATAGTCATATAGGCTAGAAAAGCATGGCAATAGGTCCAAGGATGAAGCGTGGCAACAGGATTTCACATCTAGCCACCTTTTTTAAGCGTGGCAATAGGCTTTCCAAGAGGATCTGCTAATCCATCAACAAGCGTGGCCATTGTGAAAAAAAGCGTGGCAATAGAGCAAAGGCCACAGCCGCAGAGGTGACGCCGGTAAAAGCGTGGCCGTAGATGAAAAAGCGTGGCGAATTCTACTGCCACCCTTTTCTCAATTTTTAGCCACGTTTAAACGCGGCAAAAGGCTTGTTTTCTTGTAGTGCAACCCCAATAAAAAATAAACTTTCCCTTTTGCTTCCTTAGCAGAATGACCCGAGTTCCATACTCGGTATTTTGGCTGCACCCTTGTGACATCTTTTTAAAACGTACCGACGCAGCCCGCGAGGGATAAGGTGCTTTCAACTACAATGACGAAAGCATCCCCACCTGAGCGGGCGTGTGACGTTTTTGGCGCCGTTGCCGGGGAAGCGGAATATTTGTTTGTTTTTGATTGTCTGTGAATACTGTACATACTGATTTATTTTTCTTTTTGAATTGTTATTTGTATGCTAAGGTTGCATTCGGATCCTAGTTAGCTGTTGTTTGATCCTGAAATCGAATGAACTTTACGCCGAACAAGGCAAGCCAGGCGCCGAGCTGAACTTGCGAGACTGGCATTAAATAACAATCCTTTTTATTCTTCTGATTCTAGTTCCGACTCTGATACACAATCTAGTTCTTCCGTTTCAGGTACGCCTACCATGGCGGAACGACTAACTCTCAAACAGTTGGGTGGTGCAAGCACAGTCTTCGACAACCAGCCCAATAGATTTCCTGAACTCAATGCAAACTTTGAACTCAAGTCCGGATTGATAAACCTTCTGCCGAAATTCTGTGGTAGACCGGGTGAAGACCCCATCAAGCACATCAAGGACTTTGAGGTTATTTGTGCCACCACCAGAAGGACCGGCGGTGATGACGATGCAGTAAAAGCCTTCACTCTGCCTTTCTCTTTGCACGATAGGGCGAAAGATTGGTACCATACCCTGCCTGCCGATGTAACTTCCGATTGGTCAACCTTCAAAAAGAGATTCTTGAAAAAGTACTTCTCGCCTTCCAAGATGAATGCCATCAGAAAGGAAATCTCTGGGATTGCACAACTTCATGGGAAAACTCTGCATGAGTACTACGAGCGGTTCAAGAAGTTGCTCGCATCGTGCCCCCATCACTCGATATCCGATTTCCTGCTTATTAATTACTTCTGTGAAGAATTGACACCCACTGATAAGGCAATGATCGACGCCTCCAATGGGGGAGCTCTGATGAACAAGACGCCGGAAGAGGAATGGGAGATGATAGAGACAGTGGTTGATGCCAATCAGCACTTCAGCACTAGAGCAAAAAGTAGAGGTGTGCACGAGGTTGCGCCATCTGAATCAACTATGCTAGCTAAAACTTTGGCAGATTTGGTAGCCATGGTTAAGTAAATAAAAGAAGGTCAACAAGCATACACAGCTACCCTGAAGCAGAATTCCAATAATTCATACGTAAAATCCACCAGACACTGTGGGATTTGCTCATGTGACTCGCATTATACTGATGAATGCCCACAAATTTAGGATGATAATGTAGTAGCTGCCATACAAGATTTCTTTGAACCTACTTCAAACCCTCCATATAACAGGCAGTACCGTAACCAAGGCTGGCGAGTTAACCAACTCATTCGCGGAAACCCGCCTCAACAGCAGCAAGGCCAACAGCGGCAACCCTACACTTACAGTCAACCTCAGAATAACTAGAATGTCCGATATCAACCACCACACAACCGTCAGCAACCTTATCCATCCAATAATCCCCCCTAATGTTGACGAAGCTATCTGCATCTACCAGAAGAAAAATAAGGAAATTAAGGAAATACAGAGAAGAACAGCAGAGCAGATAGCCAAGTTGTATGAAATGATGCAAGATACTACCAATCAACCGACCCAAGTTCCACCACCAGTCACAAATCCACTCCCAGCGCAACCTTCTCAAAACCCGAAAAACAGTATAAATGCACTACAACACAAGAAGAAAAAAAGGAGGGATATAGGTGATAGTGAGAAGAGAAGTTGCAATCTTTGGTACGACCTCATAGCACAACTAGCAGATTTTGATGATGAAGGAGAAGAAAGCGATGTCGAATTTGATGAGGAATACAATGACGAGTTAGGGGAGGACAAGGTCAGAAGTGAAGAAGAAAATGAGGAAGAGCCTGATGAAGATGATGTTGATGAATCTGAAGAATAAGAGGAAAATGAAGATTGGCTGTACGATTTATTGGTCGAACTATATGAAGCTCAAGAAAGGGAAAAAGACAACGGCTATAGCCAACCAGAAGAAGAGAGCGACATAGAGGACGAAATCGAAGATGTTGAATCTGATGATCAACATGATAAACCCTTCTTCATTGCAACCCTCTTTAACAACAAAAGAGTTAAGGAAGAGATCCCTGCTAAATGCAAAGATCCTGGCCCATGCCTGGTAACTTGTAAGATTAAGCACACAGTAGTGCATGAGTGCTTGTGTGATCCCGGAGCCTGTAGTAGTGTGATGCCGTATGAGCTATACAAGTTCTTGGGACTTGGACCACTCAAGAAAACTGAAGAGATCTTTACCAACGCTGACGCCAGTGTCATATCAGTAGTGGGAATCGCGGAAGACGTGAAGGTCAGGATAGGAGGATTGATAATCCCTGTGGACTTCCATGTAATCAAACCGGGAAAGAAGGACAATGGGGGTACACCACAAGTGGTCCTAGGAAGACCGTTCCTGAAATCCGGAGGATTCAAGTTGAACTATCATGACGAGATCTTTACCTTCGAGGTAGGAAACACAATAGAAATCTTCCACTTCGACGATTTCTCAGAACCTGAAAAGAAGGGCCTTTACCAGCTGAAAAATGATAAGAAGAAGAAAAAGAAAAAGAGGATGGCAAAGAAAAGGAGAAAGCGCGAAGAAGAAGAAGCTGATAAGAAAAATTGGCGGCTAAAGATTCAAACAGCCAAAAGTAAAAAGGGATAAGAAAAAGAAGGCGCTGTCAACCCTGGAAAAGAGGAAAGGGATAAGGAAAACAGAAGGATTAAACCCCAAAAAGAAGAAGATAGAGGGGGAAAAGATAAGAAGGAACCGAAAGAAGAATAAAAGAGAGAAAGCTGAAGCAGAAAATGACAAAACACGAATCAGATGCTCGAGTCTCAGTGAACTATTCAGAAATATCAAGGGACTGAAGAGATGTCTTCGCCAAAAAAAGGGGGTTGACGCTCACTTGGTGAAGAATAACTCTAAGTGGAAGTGATGCCAGCTGACACCGACACGTCCAACTTAAGGACGTTAAACAAAAGTGCTAGGTGGGAGACAACCCACCATGGTAACATCTTTCTAACCTTATACTCTATCTAATTTATGGCACATTTGCTTGATTAATTGTGACGACTGTTAAAGCATAATTAGACTAGGTTTAAGGCTTGTACATACTTAAAAAAATGGGGGTGTGATGCGTACACACCACCACACCCCCATGCGCACGCACCAACCTCTCAGACAAGGGAATTCACAAAGTCACACTGATGCGTACGCATTCACTCTATGCGTACGCATCCGAGTGCTGACAGCGAAAAAAAGAGAGGGGTCCATAAAAAGGACCCCATTCTCACTCACTTTCACACACTCACTCTCACAACTTTCCTTTTCTCTCTTCATTCTCCCATTTCAAGTAAGATTCTCTCTTCTCTTCCCTCATTAAATGCTTCCTTTCTCATGCTTCCAATCATTTCTTCCCTCTAATTATTCTCCATATTAATGATGTCATATGATGATTCTTGTCTAGTAGTAGTAGTAGTAGCCATTAGTTTTAATTAATTAGTGTTAATGCTTAGTAGATATTAGGAGTACTAGTTAGGAATAAATGTATAGTTTTTGGGTAAGAAAGAATAGGTTATTAACAAAAATGATCCCTTGTCTGCTGATATGCTTATTTTCATGTTGATAGAAATTAATAAATGCTAGGAACACCATATGCTCTAATTTTGTATGATGAAATGCATGGTAGCTAACATGTATTTTTGCATAAAGATATCTCCTTTGGGTGTGCATAGCATCTTTTATAGATTTTAGACAATGCTTTAATGGATAATATGCAATTTGAATTTGATTGTTATCACAAGGATGAATACATGAACAACTTATAAGAATTGCATATCAGAAAAATCTATAAAAGACCTTATTATATTGGAATGCCTGGTATGAACACTTATTGCACATCGTACGCACAAGGTCTGCCTCTATGGCCAAGGGGAAGGCTAAGCTGTGTCAACCACCTACGTGAGCCTCACCCAGACTCGCGACATTGCGGTCAAAACAGCCGTGGACTGATGCATGAGCATCTTTGGTTGTTTTTAACTTCAATTTCTCTTGATTATTGTGATTATTCTAGTGATTTATTGCTCTTAATTGATCAATCAAACTTAATGTCTTTTGAGTTTTGTTTATGTTTATAGAAGATTTCACAAGGATTTTTAGGTGATGAAGACCACTTAAGAGAGATTGAAGAAGGATGAACGAAGAGAAGAAGAATAATGGAAGAATCTGAAGTTTTAAGTCTCACGTTATACGTGAGATCCCACGTTATACGTGGGAATTAAATCCTGCTTCCAGCCAATTTGACAGAGGCTACACGTTATACGTGTAGCACCCACGTTATACGTGGGAATTATTTCTCTCTCATCCAGCAGCTCCACGTTATACGTGAGATTCTCATGTTATACACGCGCTATCCACGTTATACGTGAAGATCCCACGTTATACGTAGGAATTAAAATAGCATGTCCAGAATTAAGGCAGAAGCTCCACGTTATACACCAGATCCCACGTTATATGTGGGAATTAGACAGAAACTTCCAGATTTGGGCAGAAACTCCACGTTATACGTGGAGAAGCCCACATATAACTTGGGAGATGAATTCCAACGTCCAAGAAGCCTATTCTGACCACTTCAACCAAAATCTTTCAAGCCTCAAATCCATTCATCAATCAAGGACAAATTTAGAAGATTCAAGAGAAGATTGATTGGAGATTTAGTGAAGAGATAATAATTGTAATCATAGGAAGAAAAGATTAGGATTAGATTAAGATAAGATTAGATTTTAATTTGAATTTAAATTAGAATTAGATTAAGGTATGATTAGATTTTAATTTGAATTTAGATTAGGATATATATAAAGAGTGATTTAATCACCTAGGGTAATTCACTCAGCACACATTCACTTTTCATAATTCTTAGATCTAGTTTTTATCATGAGTTGCTAAACTACTCCATTGTTAAGGGTGAGGAGCTCTGTTCACCCATCATGAGGTAGTCACTATGTACATTCGATTATTAATTCATTGAGGTATTTTCAGTTATCCTCTATGCATGATTTAATTTTCTGCTCTTCATCTTAATAGTTTAGAATCACTGATAGGTGTTCTTAACTTGACTAGGGCTTGATTAATTAGATTGAGAGATCTATTAGTTTATGCTAGCTAGAAATTAGATCACATAATCAATTAAGTCTAACTAGAGATAGTCAAGTTAATTGTTATGCAACTAATAATCCTGTGGGTTAAAATTGGATTAGAACTAGTTTGGATAGAGTGACATTTAATCTATTCTAGGATCACTTTTGAGACTCATAAGGATTAAGAATCTGATTTAGATCTTCACCTATTTATTTGATTGATTGACTAAGATATTAGCTTTTGATTAGGTAAATAGAAACTAAGTTACTAAGAGATTAGGGCTTAGTTATACTAGATTCGTTGTGCTTGGTTTCTGAGAATCTAGAATTAGTATTCGAATGTATGCATTGGCCCTCAAGGGAAAAACATCTCCGAAGCTCTTAACATCCCATTCCATCATATTAATCACAAGTAAATTTTCTGTTCTCTTGCTTATGCTATTTTCGAGTTACATACATTACTCACTTCAAGTTTTATTTTGATCTGATTAGAATAAATTGAGAGATAGTATTGCTTAGTCCTTTATTCCTCGTGGGAACGATACCCACTTCACCGTGGTATTACTTGTACGATTCGGTGCACTTGCCGAGATCAGAGCGTATCTAGTTTTTGGCGCCGTTGCCGGGGAATAATTGAGATTAACAATACTCATTCTTTTGATTATCTAAATCAGATTTTCTTTCTTCTAACCCCCTGGAATTTCCTTTCACTTTAATGTTAGGAAAGTCCAAACTCTTCTCTTGTTTTGTTGTTTCTTTATGCATAGGAATAGGTACGATTTAGGCTACGATTCTGAACCTGAAAGAACACTCTTAAAGAGAAGCTAGACGTGCAAGACAAGCTGCATTGGAACAACAACTGAACATGGCAGCTGAAAATAATGATGATAATTTCAACATGGAGAACCAAAACCGAATCACTCTTGGGCAATACATTAACCCAACTGCTGAAAGTTGTGGTAGGACTATCTGAAGACCAGCAATTCAAGCCAACAACTTCGAGCTCAAACCTTCATTAATTCAGTTGGTGCAACAAGACCAATTCAGTGGAAACTACCATGATGATCCTAATCTCCACATAGCTAATT
>JASCZI010090695.1:128195-138754 GCA_036250425.1 Stylosanthes scabra
CAACGAGTTAACGCAAGGGACGATTTTGGTTGTGAGAAAAACGGGGGTTGCAATTGTGAGATTAAGTGAACGGAGATTAAAAAGAGAGATAGAGAGAAACTGATAAAAGGGTGCTAGGCCATGGATCGAGATATCACGTGTTTCCCCATAAACGCCACTAATTCCCAGGTATAGATGTTTAGCATGTAACCAGCGAAGCCACACTCTACCAATCGGTCGAGTGGGCAGATCAACACCTTCCATAAGTCCCATGCTTCTCATATTCCAGAGCAACGGTCCTAGGTCTTTGGAACATGGATAAATCCTCTAAGTTCACATCATTAAGAACTCACTCTCTCTGGCGAAAGCCTGGTGTCCATAGAACGACACCAACCCAAGGATTAACACATCTTTTCTTTAGGGACTAGTGGCTAGGATCATCCACATCTCAACCCATGACCATAGCACAAGAACACTACTCCATAACTAAAGTAAGCAAAACATTAAACATGTGATGGGCAAGAATTAAAGACATAATAGAAAGTAAAGAGAAACAAACTTAGCAAGATGAATTAAAGAGAGAACCAACAAGAAATAGCAAGAGAATCATAAAAGAGCATGAGCATAAACTAGAAATTGCAAGATGTAAAGATGAGCAAATTAGAAGAAGAAACTAAAATCGCATTAAGTAAAGAGAGCAAGTATTCAATAATCAAACACAAAACAAGTAATAAAAGAAGATTTTGGTTAGTGATGGGGTTCCTAGAGATGAAGAACAAGAAGAGAAACTAGAGAGAAAATGAGAGAGATGGAGAACTCTCCAAAAATCTCCTAAAACTACTCTAAGGCTAAAATTGATGAAATGAGAGAATGTGTGTTGTGCTTCAGCTGTTCCTCCCCCCATATAGGTCGAATTGGGCTTGAGAAATGGATGGGCCGTGGCCCAGAAAAGTGAAATCCCCAAAATAACCTTCATTTAATTGAGTTCAGCCGTCGCCGCGCGGGCGCGCCACCTCCATCGCGCAGGCGAGCGATGTCCTTGTCTTGGGTGTTACCAAATGGGGGTGGCGTGGGCGCACCATCTGGGTCGCACGGGCACGCCACCAACGTAAACTTCCATATTAAGGAATGGAGGGCACGGGCGCGCCATCTTGAGGGCGCGGGTGCGCGGTCGACGCCGAGTTGCGCTCTTTTTGGCTTTTTGTACAGTCTCCTTGCTTCTTTTGTTCTTTTTAGCTTCCTTTGGGCTCTTCCTCTACACGTTGGGCCTAAAATCCACTAACAAACACATCAAGGCACCAAGTGGGAGAAGATTCAAACAATTTACATACATGGAAGCTAATTTAACAAATTAATTAATTAGGGACATAATTATGCAAGAGATGGAAAACGTTAGTCAATCACTAGCAAATATGTGAAAAAAGTGTTGATGAGGGTATCTTTTTAAGCATGAAATTATCGTAAAAAACCTCCTTATTAAACACCCCACACTTAAAATTGAGCATGTCCTCATGCTCTAGTGTTTATGACAAAAGGGGAAAATCACAAAGAATTTACTCAAACCCATCAATGAGATCAAAGGGGACGAACTACACAACATTATTATGGATGAAGTAATATCAAAACTAAGTTTATCTAACTAATGCACCAAAAGAGATGGATAAAAGCATGTCAGCAAATGCTACCCCCCGAAGCAGTTAAGTTCAAAGAAGATTAAGCTTGCTTGCATCATAAGAAATGTTCTAAATCATGGAATCAAGTTTAGAACCCTTACTAGTCGTGTATGCGCTCTGATAACTCAGGTGTATAGGGTTGAAGACGCTCGAATCCTTTCTATTCATGCTCTTCGTAGATTAATCTTCATTTAACCAATCAACATCAATTGTATGTACACATGCATCATCATGAGGGCTTTTCAGGATTGTAATGTGGCCAAGGTGAAGGTAGGATATAAGCTTTGGCTAAGTGAGCTTGTAAGATGGATCTTTGATCAATGGAGGACACCTAACACTCTTTAATTTCTTCACTCAACCAACGTTTCCCGAAAACTCACACTTCCGAAGAACATGCAATGCAGCTATGAATGGTTGAGGATGTATGTGTTTGCTTATTTGGTAGCTCAAGATTCTTGCTACTTTTGGGTGATAAGGAAATTATGACCTTCCTTCCTTTCATTCTTTTTTTTTTCTTTTTCTATTTTTGTTTTTCTTTCCTTTTTCTTACTTTCCTTTCCCGTCACCCTTTTTCCATTACAGCTTGTGCAAACACATACACCTAATTAAATGTTTCCTTGCATGCATGAACTTCACCAAATGCCTTAAGATATTTCTAATTTTTTCGCAAAAACCCATTTTTACCCGTTTTCGGATGTTCTACACTTTAATCCCTCTTTTCTTTCTTCTCTTGTAAAGTGATTCACCACTAAATCCTCAATTAATCAGAGATCCATAGGGACAATCATAGTTTTTCACTTATTTGGCTTGTAATGAGCTAATTAGACAAGAAAAGGGATTAAAGGCTCAAAATTGGTTCACAAGGGTAATGATTAAAGGTTAGGCCATTTGGTAAGTGAGCTATCATAAAATAAAGGCCTCAATCATACGGATACATGATATACATACAAAGATGGACATATAAAATCAATTAATTTACAAATTACAATCATAGAAAAGGAGTAAACACACAAGAAGGAAATTGGTGGTTCTTTAAAGATGAGGAACCACCACTTTTTGGCTCAAAAACCTCTCGGGGTTGTGTGTTCTTTAACTCTTTTCCATGATTATAGAAAACAATCAAGTTGTGCATATGCAAGCTTCAATGAAGATTTTCAAAAGATGATAATGGGGGTTCCAAAAAGATAAGAGGGTGCAAATAGCTAGAAAACGAGTTTTAAAATAAAAAAAGTCATCCATAATATAATATCCGACTGAGTGTGCTTATGGAAAAATGGAAAAAACAAAAACAATTTTGTTTTCCGAAGCACATCAATCTCAGCAAAAGTCTACTAAACTACCAAGTATTTCATCAATTCAAAGACTACAACTACTAAAGCAATAAAATAGTTCAACTAAAATTAAACATAACCAAATTGTTTGTTGTGCCATGGAGCCCTAAGAGTCTTGGCTCTCGCTATCATCAGAAGAGGAACTGAATCCCAGCCCAGAGAAGTTTGTCTGCGGAAAGGCTCGGCGGATCATGGCCTGAGTCGTCGCTATCTGACGATCATGCCGATCGAATTGCCTCATGATATCATGCATGGTTGGCTCGAGCGAGTACTGGGCCCGAGCAGAAGGAGCAGCAGATGTTTCTGGCTGGGGGAGCTGGTCGGCTAGATGGTCCTGCGAGGGAGGCTGCTTGCGCTATCTGGATGGAGCTCTGGCTCTCTCTCCTCTCCAATCCCCGTAAGGTACATATGTATCCACCTGTCGGATGACGTAGAACTTGTCATCAGGGAACTTTGGTACCTCATGGCGGTTGGCCACCGGCATAATGAACACCGGGAATGGAAGGAGGTGGTTAGGATGCTTGGTGGGTCGGACCAGGAGAATATCCCTCATGAGGTGGGGCAGGTTCACATCCCCATCGGTCATCAACACAGAGATCAAAAAGGCATGCTTCAGGTCAAATTTGGTCCCATGAGTCTTGGGATCTATGTTAGCCATAATGATCTTGTGCCATGCAGTGGCCTTTGCGTTCAGCACTGAATTGTTGATTTTATTTGAGATGGTGTTGACAGCAGGATTATCGGCCCAATTAGTCTATGGCCGGCCAATCTCAGCATAAATTGCACCCATATTCACATCTTCGCCTCTCTTATAAGCTTTGGCGAGTGCTATAAAAGCGTCATCCACATCGGCGTCTGGTGCATCGCCGGGTATGCCTAAGTAGCTATGGATATGAGCCTCGGTGAAGGGGATCTTCTTTCCTCTCAGATAGACGTGGTTTTGTGTGGCTGAGGAGAAGTTGGCGCAAAATTCGCGCACCATAGACAGGTTGATGCGGACCAAATCGTCATACATGAACCTCCATCCGAGACCCTGTATGCGATTGCTGAAGGCTGGCCCTTCATCCCCATCAACGCGGACAATACGTTGATGCACAATCCCCCGGTTCATTGAAGAATTTCTTCGAACACTTGGCGTGCATATCTTGTAAAACAAGGTTTTAATGGAATTACCAAGTGTTCAATGCCCAAACCAATCAATCTAGCATTCAAAGACACTCAATTAATCATGGCAATAATCAATCTCAAACAATTGGGTCATCTAATCCTAGTTATCTAACCATTCTAACAAATCCTAATTATTTACACTAACTTAACAAAGCATGTAAATCAATGAAGAAAGGAAGGAGAGAAAAACCTACTTGGCAATGTGAAGTAAGCGAGTTTCACACACAAAAGCAATGTAGGAGTGGTGGTGTGTGAATATGTGAGTTTTGGAGTTGAGAGAATTGGAGAAGAAGAGAGAAATTGAGGTGAGAATGAGTGAAAAAGAGAGAGGATTCGGATCTTAATCCCTGATGCTGTCGCGCGGGCGCGCCATGGCAAGGGGGCGGGCGCGCGGTCAGTTGGGGGCCCAAAAATGTGCCTTAATGGGCTCGCGCGGACGCACGGTCAGAGGGGCGCGGGCGCGCGGACCTTCCTGTGGTTGATCCGAGAGCACCAAGTGCAACGGCGCGGACGCGCCACGGCCATCGTGCAAACGCACGGCCGTGCATGCGCGCCAAGAAAGGGGCGCGAACGCGCCACACACTTGTGTTGCTTCGGCCAAATGTGGCCAAGCTCACCGCACGGAGGCGCCAAGGCCATCGCGCGGGCGCACGAGGCGTGCGTGTGCGCCATTAAGATGGTGTGGGTGCGCGGTGGCTCCAGTAGTGAAAATTTTTGGCAATCTCAGGTCATGCGGCCGCGCCACCAAGAGGGGCGGCCGCGCCATTGCCCCTATTTCAAATTTTTCTTTGTTTTTCTCCTTTTCTCATTTTTTTGTTGGGTGATTTCTGTGTATAAATAGAACAAATGATGTGCTCACCCTTTCAAAACACATCTTTTCAACAAACAAAAACCAACTAACTACCAAACACAAATATTTACAAATGTTCACAAAAAGATCATCGAGAGATAAGGTTGGAAGAATTATACCATGGTGGGGTGTCTCCCACCTAGCACTTTTGTTTAGTGTCCTTAAAGTTGGACATTGTTGACTGGAGGGCTTCTTACTTCCACTTGGATTGGTCCTTCACCAAGTGGTGGGTCATGGCATCGTTGTGGTGGAGAACCTTCTTGAAAGCATAAAGCTTTCCAATCAAATCCTCAACACTCTTGCACTTGAGTTCAAGCCTCCTCTTTTCTTTCTCTTTTTCCTTCTTTTCCTTTGAATTATCCTCTCATGGCTTCCGAATTTTCACCTTCTTCTTCGTAGGGTCTTTCCTTTTTTTCTTCACATGAGGGGGAGAACTCCTCAACCCCTTGAGCTTCTTGAGTCTTGACTTGGCTTCTTCGCTTTGTTTTCTTTCTTCTTTGTCTTCCTTACTCAGCTGCACCTGATGGGCAGATTTCTTACTTGCAGCAGATGGTTTCCTTGGATGATAGACTTCCTCTACGTTTCCGACTTTGAAGGAGAACGCGTTGGTGATGTAGTCAAGCTTGAATCCGGAAGTCTGAAGAGTGGGTCTCCCTAAGAGAACTTGGGGGCGTACCACCTTTGCTATGCCTGGTGGACCGGATAACATGGAAATCAGCGGGCACAGTCAAGCTCCCAATCTTCACCACAACATCTTCTTCTATTCCCGCAATCGAAACGATGCCCATGTCAGCAATGGTGAATATGTCCTTTGTTGATCTGAGCGGTCCAAGATCCAACAGGCAATAAAGCTCATAGGGCATCACACTAGCACAAGCTCCCGGATCACAGAGACAATCAGGAATGTTAATTCCCCGTACCTCGCATGTGACCAAGCAAGGTCCGGGATCTTCACATTTAGCTGGAAGAATAGGCTTGTGTACTTTTTCTCCTTCAAATACTCTAGCTAGGCAAAGCTTCCCATACTCCTCAACAACCCTGACTTCTTCCTTGCTAGCTTCCTTCACTTCCTCTTTTTCAACATCTACCTCCGTTTTACTTTCTTCCTCAACTTCCCATTCCCCCTCCTCTTCTTTAGAGTCCTCCTCCTCCGAGTCATCCGATTCTTCTGACTCGTCCCACCAATCCTCATCATCGGATTCCACCGTTGCATTTGCCTTGGCAATTAATTCGATTAACTATTCGATTCTTGCATCTTTCTTTTCCTTTTTCTCATCCTCTTTTTCGACTACATTGATTCCTCCCTTAGGATTAGGGAGAGGTTGAGAAGGGAGAGGGCTTAGAGGTGGTGGTGGTGTTGAAGTGCTTGGAAGCATTTGGGTTGCAAATTTGGTCATCAAATCGGTGAGATGAGAGATTTGAGCTTCGGTTCTTTTGGCAACCTCTCTCATTTCCTTGTTCTCTTGTTGGCTGAGGCGGAAGGCTTCTTCATAAGAGAGTTGGGGGTTATTGTTGGATGGGTATGGTTGCCTACTATGTGGAGGTTGGTATCTTATATTTTGGGAATTTTGTGGTGGATTGTTGTTGTAGGGTTGGCGGTATTGAGGTTGTTGGTTGGAAATCCAACGCCCTTGTTGATTGTCACGCCATCCTTGGGTTTGGGGTTGATATTGGCGGTTTTGTTGGGGTCCATCATAGTAGTTATGAGAGGATGCGATGACATTATCTTCTTGCAATTGTTGACATTCATCCGTGTAATGGGAATCACACGAGCAAATTCCGCAATGCTTGGGTGGAGCTTGTGGTGGTGGTGAGCTTTGAGAGGGGTGAGTCAAGAGTTTGGGAGTGACTTGCTGGCTTTCTTTCATTTCTCGCAACATACTTGTTATGTCGGCTAAGGATTTTGCCAACACAGTGGTGTCTGAAGGTGCGATCTCATACATGCCTCTAACGCTTGAAACAGCTCTTGTCTTGAAACACTGGTGGTTGTCTGCTATAGATTCAATTAACTCCCACGCTTCCTCTGGAGTCTTGTTCATGAGGGCTCTTCCCGCAGATGCATCAATCATAGCCTTATCCGTCGGAGTGAGTCCATCAAAGAAATAGTTGATTAGCAGCAGGTGAGAGATAGTATGGTGTGGGCATGAAGTCAACAACTTTTGGAAACGCTCATAGTACTCAAACAGCGTCTCTCTATGCAACTGAGTGATTCCGGAGATCTCTTTCCGGATAGAGTTTGTTTTTTATGGTGGGAAGTATTTTTTCCAGAAACTTTCTCTTGAAAGCGGACCATTCAACGGTTATCTCGCCCGAGAGGGTGTGGTACCAATCTTTGGCTCGTCCTTCCAGAGAGAAAGGGAAGGCGAAGGCTCTAACGGCATCTTCGTCTCCGCCAGTCCTCCGGGTAGTGGCGCAGATAACATCGAAGTCCTTCAAATGATTTATGGGATCTTCTCCAGGCATCCCATGGAATCTGGGAAACAAATTGATCAGACCATTCTTGAGTTCGAAATTCTCATTAAGCTCAGGATAACACACTGGCTGATTTTCAAGAGCCACACTGGCTCCGCCCATTTGGCGCAAAGTCACTCTAGGTGGTTCTTCCATGTTTAAGGTACCTGTGTGAGTAGGAGAGAAAAATTTTTCGGATTCAGAATCAGAGAGAGAAGAGTCAACAGAAATTTTGTCGATAGCAAGATTTTCAATTTGAGAATACAAAGAATTCTCAAACTCAATCCGCCTCCTTACTTGCCTTACACGCCTAAGCGTTCTTTCAAGTTCCAAATCAAGGTCTAGCAAGTCAGGATTAGGATTAGATCTTAGCATTCACCGAGAAATCAACACAAACTAACAAAAGAAAATCTACAACTATCATATTCACATATTTACAACAACCAAAATCGGCACACATGTTTAACTCCCCGGCAACGACGCCATTTTTGATGAGCTCTCCGCCCGAGGCGTCACAACAAGAATAATCCAGGATTCTCTTCTCTTTTGAAAACAAGTTTTGATATCGTTGTAGGGGAATCCGAATAGATTATGTTGCGAACAAGGACAGGACTCGATCAAACAAAAGAGTTGTCACAAGAAGCTTGCAACCATTTCAAAAATATCGAATATAGGACTTGGGTCGTTTTGCCAACGAGTTAACGCAAGGGACGATTTTGGTTGTGAGAAAAAAGGGGGTTGCAACTTTGAGATTGAGTGAACGGAGATTAAAAAGAGAGATAGAGAGAAACTGATAAAAGGGTGCTAGGCCATGGATCGATATATCATGTGTGTCCCCATAAACGCCACTAATTCCCAAGTATAGATGTTTAGCATGTAACCCGCGAAGCCACACTCTACCAATCGATCGAGTGGGTAGATCAACACCTTCCATAAGTACCAGGCTTCTCATATTCCAGAGCAACGGTCCTAGGTCTTTGGAACATGTATAAATCCTCCATGTTCACCTCATTAAGGACTCACTCTCTCTGGCGAAAGCCTGGCGTCTACAGACGATGCTAACCCAAGGATTAACAGCCGTGTAACCCATGAAGCCACACTCTACCAATCGGTTGAGTGGGTAGATCAACACCGTTCCATAAGTCCCAGGCTTCTCATCTTTCAGAGCAACGGTCCTAGGTCTTTGGAACATGGGTAAATCCTCCATGTTCACCTCATCAAGGACTCACTCTCTCTGGTGAAAGCCTGGCGTCTATAGAACGACACCAACCCAAGGATTAACACATCTTTTCTTAAGGGACTAGTGGCTAGGATCATCCACATCTCAACCCATGACCATAGCACAAGAACACTTCTCCATAACTAAAGTAAGCAAAACATTAAACATGTGATAGGCAAGAATTAAAGACATAATAGCAAGTAAAGAGAAATAAAGTTAGCAAGATGAATTAAAGATAGAACCAACAAGAAATAGCAAGAAAATCATAAAAGAGCATGAGCATAAACTAGAAATTGCAAGATGTAAAAATGAGCAAATTAAAAGAAGAAACTAAAATCGCATTAAGTAAAGAGAGCAAGTATTCAACAATCAAACACAAAACAAGTAATAAAAGAAGAGTTTGGTTAGTGATGGGGTTCCTAGAGATGAAGAACAAGAAGAAAAACTAGAGAGAAAATGAGAGAGATGGAGAACTCTCCAAAAATCTCCTAAAACTACTCTAAGGCTAAAATTGATGAAATGAGAGAATGTGTGTTGTGCTTTAGCTGTTCCTCCCCCATGTTGGTCGAATTGGGCTTGAGAAATGGATGGGCCATGGCCCGGAAAAGTGAAATCCCCAAAATAGCCTTCATTTAAGTGAGTTCTGTCATCGCCGCGCGGGCGCGCCACCTCCATCGCCCGGGCGCGCGATGTCCTTGTCTTGGGCGTTATGAAATGGGGGTGGCGCGGGCGCACCACCAACGGAAACTTCCATATTAAGGAAAGGAGGGCGCGGGCGCACCATCTTGAGGGCGCGGGCGCGCGGTCGACGCTGAGTTGGGCTCTTTTTGGCTTTTTGTCCATTCTCCTTGCTTCTCTTGTTCTTTTTAGCTTCCCTTGGTCTCTTCCTCTACACTTTGGGCCTGAAATCCACTAACAAACACATCAAAGCACCAAGTGGGAGAAGATTCAAACAATTTACATACGTGGAAGCTAATTTAAGAAATTAATCAATTAGGGACATAATTATGCAAGAGATGGAAAACCTTGGTCAATCACTAACAAATATGTGGAAAAAGTGTTGATGAGGGTATCTTTTTAAGCATGAAATTATCGTCAAAAACCTCCTCATCAGTGATGCGTATGCATCTTAGGTTGTTTTTAGTCTCAATTTCTCTTAATTATTATGATATTCTTGGTGAACTATTGCTATTAATTGATCAATCAAACAAACTTGATGTTCTTTGAGTTGTGTTTGTGTTTTTAGAAAATTCACTAAGAGTTTTAGGCGATTGAAGACCATTTGAGAGAGATTGAAGAAAAGAGGATGAAGAGAAGTTAGAAATTGAAGAAATGAGCTCCCAGTAGCCTCACATCATACGTCCAAGCTCCCACGTAAAACGTGGAAATGAAAAGAAAACACCTACTATTAGACAGTGAGCCCACGTTATACGTGGGCATCACAACGTCAAACGTGGGCATGAAGCAGAGAAAGGTAAAAATGGACAGAGAGCCCACGTTGTACGTGAGCTCTCCCACGTTATACGTGGAGTGTAACGTCCAAAGGAGCACTCAAGACAGTAACCTCACGTCATACGGGGGTGGGCAACATCATACGTGGGGAAATAGATGAAGAATAGCCAAAATTGACAGAGCCTCCACGTTATACGTGGAGGATGTCACGTTAAACGTGGAGCTCAGATGCAAGCAACATCTAGTTTAATTCAAGCCAATCCAAACCAAGTTATTAGACCTCAATTTCATTCATTAATCAAGGACTTAATTTGAAGAATGAAGATAAGACTGATTGAAGATCAAGAGAAGAAGATAAAGCTTTGTAAAGATAGAAGATAAGATTAGGATTAGAATAAGATAAGATTAGGATTAGGATTAGATATGATTAGATTTTA
>JASCZI010090696.1:7886-21964 GCA_036250425.1 Stylosanthes scabra
TAACGATGTCATCAAGGTATCATCTTGTGTAACATATGCCTATACATACATGCTCACAATGCAAGGATTATATATATTAGTGAATTATACAATTAATTAGAACCTTAATTTAATTGTTGGAAGATTTAAGATTTTGTACCGTGGTCCCATAAGCCAGTGATTGTTTGTGACCATTCACAAGAATATCTCCAGTTTGAATTGTGTTCGAACTCAATCTACCTGAATAATTATTGTGAATTTCATGGCATGTATATAAAAGTTAATTAATAATGTGAAATGTGAATGTGTTAAAATGTACAAGTAAAAGAATCTTTGAAGATAAGTATGTAATTAATTAACTTGTCTGAGAAGATATACCTGCTAAAGCATCAAGAAGTGTTGACTTGCCACATCCAGAAGGACCCATGATGGCCAATAGCTGACCCGGTTTGGCATAACCGGTTAGTCCCTGAAGGATGGATTTGATCCCTCTCTTCCTCCCCATGGAAGCACTCACCCAAAGATCCTTCCATGTCAAACAGATAGGATGATTGCTCTTCTCTTCTCCGTTATTATTACTAGTCTTTCTTGAAGCTTCTACGTGTGCCACAACACTAGTAGTAGTGATGGCCTCATCTTGGTGAGTCTCTACAACAGTAGTTGAGTTGTTGAGTTTGGCTTCGGAGTGAAGGGAACTGGAAGCCATCATGGTAGCAAGGATATGAATATGAAATCATCAAAGTTATTATATATAGAGGATGAGTCCTCATATTCATATGTATTTATTAAAGGTATGCATGAATGCAATTAGGAGTGTTTTAATTGATTTGATTTTTTACTTAAAATGATTCTAAATTCTAAATTGTAATGTAAACCAGAAATTAATTTTTATATGAAAAGTATAATGGTTTTATAAGATTCTGAATATAGAATTGAATGATTTTATTTTTTATTCATTATCAGATTCCTTATATAGTTATATTTACATATATAGTTCACTCATTCCAGAAGAAAACTTGGAGAAAAGAAAGAAGAGATGAAATTGTTATCTGTTCTGTAATTGGAAATCATTATCATGGTTGGGCTGTAATCTGTGTTGTGTGTTGCACTGTATTATGCTGGGCCAGTTGTAATTGTGTTTAATGTTCTCATATTCATATTTGAAGTAAGTAACTAGTCAATTTATTAATAAAGATGGTGAAAGTATTGTATATATTTTATTAAAATGGCACATTGTATAATTATAATATATCTTTTGGGGAAAAAATGGCGATGCATATTGTGTTATGAACATGTCATTCTTTTTAATTGGATCATACGTGTATGTTAGCAACTTACTGAGAGAATGAGAGTCCCCTGAATTGAGGAGATGATATGAATTCAAATTCCAGTCTCTTCTTTAATCCATTTTAAACTATTAATATGAGCTTCATTTGTATTTTACAAAAAAGAGGTGTATACTAGACTCGGAAAGGGGCTAGGATTAGGAAAAGCCGAAAAGGGGTAAAAAACAAAAAAGGATTCTACTACTACACTAGCATAGGTGCTCTTCCCAGTTCCCAGTCACGTACAACAAGCAACACACATACTGAGTTTGGAGACGCCATAGCCATAGTCCCCATTGCTAAAGCAAGGCGAGGGGTACAAGTAGAAGCTCATCACCCACCTAAACCTACCCATATTACTTTTTAATTTGTAATAACCATATCGGAATTGCTACTCGAATAGAAACCATCAAATCTTTTTTTATTTTTCTTTAAATAATAATGCATATATTCATCAAATCAGAACGTAGGCTTACAAAGAAAAGCGAAATAACGAAGACGAGTAAAGTTGGTCCGTGTTAAGCCTAATTGGGTCACCACAAAAACAAGGTATGATTGGGTTATGAGAATCTCAGCCCATTTTTGTCAAATAGAACCTGTTCTTTTGGTAGGCAAGCATTTTCACTTTTTTTTTTTCACAGGCCCTAGACCATGTTCTCCAATCCTCCGCAAACTCTACTCTCACATGTCAGTATGTCACCATGTTGACTTTGAAAACGAGAGCTTCCTTATCCAAGCTAATTGCAATTGGTGTAACAAAGATAATTTATAACTCTAAAGGAACAAGTGACAGCACTAGGAAACCGCCACAATATGTTTATATGTATGCACACAAGTCTTGAAAACACAGTTATGAAATTACAGTGTTCTCAATGCATTGGGTTCTATTGAATAATGTCGATCCGATATTATCAAACAACACAAATCTTTGAACTTTGAGAATCGGAAGAAACATGAGTTTTCTGTGCCTTCCAAGATGAGCATGAGCCTATTTGATATGCAAAATTCATATGTTTCCCATTGTGTAGCCATATCTACCTTTGCTTTTATAGACCCAACACCTTCACATAACACAAGAATATAGATTTCCACTATTCACACCTAAATCATTTGTTTATTTACATCAAATAGAAAAATCTACATCCAAAGCCACCCACTCGCGTGAAAATCAATACATGTTTATAATAATATGGTGATGCGTGTCTTTGACAAAATTTTAAATCATTGATTTCAACATCACCAATCACCATTTACACCTAAACACACTTTACTATCTAATGTATACAACAGTTCACTCTAGAAAAGACAAATCTGATATTTTAGAGCTTGAAAACCAAATAGTAATTAACAAATGGAAGAAAACATAAATGTATATGCATCAACAAAAGAAAATTAAATAAGGAGGAAAAAGAAAATTGAGGTGGATTGATTTTGTTTTCTCATGTATAAGAGTTCCGGGGGGCAACATCAACATGCATGTGAAGTGAACAATAGACAATATAACATGCATGTGAACAATAGACAATATAGTTCGTGTATACATTCTTCGTTAGCAAATAGCAACAAAGAATTTACTATAAACAAAAAATGAGTAAAGAATTTACTATAAACAAAAAATGAGTAAAATCCAAGAATGAGCATTGCTAAGAGACAAAATAATAAAGATGGAAACTTCATCTATCGCTATCTTCTTTTGCATTTAGGGACTATACTCACATGCTTCCCACGGATTGATGTGTCTTTCCCATGTGGTCACACACACTCATGTACAAATTCATAACAATAAAATATTTCTCAACAATAATTCCAGTAGCACACCAAATTAGATATCTGTAATTAGTAACTAATTGACATTATTTGTTGTCATATCATATCATATATCATATATCATATAATATAATAATATAATAACTCTTTAAGAATCTACAACAAAGCTTTTATGGTATCATCACTACATCTTGTTACAAATCTCAACATGAAGCTGTGCTATTCTTGTCATGAACAAGTGAAGGGGAGTGGAATGAAAGCAGAAAAAAAACCAATTAGCAAAACTTGTAAGACACTTATGTAAATATACAGTTAAAAAGAAAGAAAGAATCAGATTCATTCATGAATGCCAGATTCCACTTAACAAGCTGCGGAACCTGTTTGTGGATAGCTTCTTTGCAAGCCTCTTGGCATCAGAAGAAACATGAGAATCTGCAAGCTTCTCAATGTTCTTTGCATAACCAGAACTAACAATCTTTTTCCTCCCACTATTGCAACTTGTCAATGACATTAAGATTGAGATTAAGAACTTTTTGTTACCTGAATTCCCCTCTTCAGGGTCAAGCAATTGAAGGATAAGTGCAATGTTATGCTCATCCTGCACAAACCTCTTTCTGTTCTTAGGCACCATAACCAACCCAGACAGTGTCTCAGCTGCCATTTCGCGAACCTCGAACGATTTTGCATTCAGGAATTTGACAAGCTCAGCCATGAACCCTGCATCCCCCATTGATTTCTTGGCCTCCTCGGACGTCCCAGACAATCGAAACGCCACTTTCAGAGCCAATTCTTGAATAGAAACCTCGCCATTTCGAACATAATACAGCAGATTATCCACAAAACCGTAACTAATCAAAGCAGTGACAGAACTAAGCGGAGAGAAAAACAAATTCTCAATAGCCCTCATTGAAATCTCTCTTGTTTTGTAAGAGCAGGACCACTTAGGATCAAGAACACGCAACAAGGCACGGATTCCACCTTCTCTAATGACCATCTGCTTAACCAATTCATCACCAGAAGCAATGTTCTGAATGAAGCCTATTGAATTAACCTGAATAGCTTCATCCCTGGACCTCACAAGCCTTAGAAACGTAGAAACCGCACCTTCCTCGATCATAAACCTCTTAATCTCTTCAACACTAACAAGATTCCTTAACACACCGCACGCAGGACCAACCAAATCTCCCTTACAACCACCATCATCACCATCACAAATTCTAAGCAATGCAGTGACACCACCATGTGCAGAAACACACCAAGCGTTATCAGAATTCTCAGTGAGCTTCACCAAACACCTCGCTGCAGCAACTTTACCTTCTTCGCTCCCACAATCCAGCACCCTAACCAACGACGCAACCACCCCGGAATTGACCAAATTGCCCTTGTAGCAACCAAAACCTGCAATCACAGAAACAACCCTGGCACTCTCCTCTTGGATTTCCAATTCAGTTGAACTAAGAAACCCAACCAGCACGTGAATCACGTCACCAACGTCCACAACGGCCTTAACGTACCTCTCATCCTCGACGACAACCTCGTACAGGTTCCTGAGAGCCAGTTTCTTCATACCCAAATCCCCAATCTTCATCCTCGTTAACAGGTCCCTCACATAGAACCTTATGTCTTCTCTTGAAGCGCCAATACTCGGTTTTGAAACGACAAGCGCAGACCCATTCGCCAAGATTCCCCTTTTGTAAATCTCAGAGAGGGTGCTGACGTGGCCGTCGAGCTTTGCGATCGCCATGTCCAAATCGCTCTGCATAAGGAGCTTCCCGCTGTAGGAGAGGTCGGAGCAACGGCGCGCCAAGTCGCGGCACTCACCGGCTGTCGAAATCACCGATGGGAGGATTCCCGTGAGATAGGGATTCTCGCCGGAGTCGCAGTTGTCGGCGGCGATGAGGCCGGAGCGGAGCTCCTCGAGCTTGGTCCGGATGAGTTGCCATTTGGTAGCGAAGGCCCTGATCGAGAGGGAGAGAGAGAGCACGGTGGCAATGAGCTCCGCAGCTCGCCGGAGGAGGTTGGAAGTTCCGGCGGGTTCCTCCTTCTTAAAGTGGTTCGGTTCTCCGGCGAAGTCTTCTTCGTTACCCATTTTCCTTATTAAGTCTTTATAGAGTTATCAGTGGGTGAGGTGGAAGCCCATTTCCGGTGAGAAGGTTCCGGGCAGGTCACGGTGGTTAGAATCTGAACAACGATCTTATCATAAATGAAAACAAAGAGAGTCAGAGAGATTACGAGAGAAGAGAAGCGAGTTTCTTTTTGGGCAGATCTGTGCTTATCCTTAGATTGCAGCTGATACAGAGTTGGATCCTAGTACATGATTTTACACAAATACCCTCCTAGAATCCTTCCCTTGTGCTCAAAGTGGGGGTAATTGTGTCATTTCATGGTGAGTTGTTTCTGTTAGAAGTTGGAGGCAAATGGAAAAGAAAACTGAAATGAGACAGCAGATAGTGCCCTGTTTGGATGGAGTTATATTGGAATAAGATGGTTTTGTCCATACTAATATTATAATAAAACATAGGACATGAAAGGGAACTTAATTATGAAAAAAATGGAAGCAACCAAACAAATAGGTAAGGGTAAGGTACAAGCAAGCAAAGGCATGCATTGCAAAATCTTGCACCTTTTTATAATTAATCTTACTTTTGTAATGGAATTGGAAGTTAGCAGTTAACAGTTATTTAGTAGCAGGAGTAATCACTTTACTGTTGCTTCCTGTATATATATACAGCTTAAGCGTATGTTGCTTAAGTGTAGTAGTAGGTAGCTTCATAACCCCATTCTTTTACTTGTGTAATCAAAAGTTAGACCTAAGTAAACTGAATCTGAATCTGATTCTGATTCTTCAGGCGTTAGTATCTCTATGAGGAAACCGTAATATTATTCCTTTTGTCTTGTAACTTCAATCTTATTGGTAAGTATTTTCTTGTGTACATTAACATTACATTATTTTATTGAAGAGCTCATACGAGAAAATAAGTAAGTGTTGTTTTTAAAATCTGCCTTGTGCTATGTAGCAATTTATTGACCAACGACAAATCCTTAAATAGAGGGAGAAGAAGATGAGCGAGAAATGTGAATTAGTAGTTAGTAGATAAGAAGTGCAAGTGATGGACCACAGCTTAATAAGGAGATGGGGTTTGATTAGGGTCAGAAAAAAGAAGGGGAAATGAGATGAGAGGGGCCACACACATACACACACCCCACCACCCATGTGAATCCCTTTGTTGGGTTGGACGATTCGATGCCTTGAGCAAGCAGAGACCTCCTTTTCAGTTTTGAGTGAAATATTAACCAATTCACACAAAAGTTTCTTTCTTTTTCCACCCACTTTTCTTATTCTAAACCCTCCTCAATAGAACACAAGACTCCAACACTATAGCCGCATGGTCACCTCTCACTCAAGATTATATATCAATATTTATTTATTTTTAACTAGATTGGATATTATCCCCATCAATTCTATAACAGAGAGTTTAAAGCGACAAAAGTAGGGTTCACGAGATATGATGAATAGAAGGGACCAAACGGTAATAGCTTAGGGAGCATGCTCAAAGCAAGAGAGTAAAATAAAGCTGCCACCATGGCCATCACAATCCCGAATAAAAAAGCATTAAGATATTGACCATTATCCCCACCAAGAAGAAGATCACTTTTGCAGAATTCATGGGGGTTAGTTAGGGAATTATCGGAACCCTAAAGAGGATCAAGCTGCATTTATCGTGACACGATATAACGAGACAATTAAGGTACTATAATACTACGTAAAACAAAATTGGATGACCCATCATGTCATTTGCTGTCTAATTTTTCATAAGCACTCTCTTGGATTAAAGTCCAAAATACCATTATTCTCTGCTGCTCACGGATTCTTATAATCTTGCATATAAATATAATGTGACAATAAAACTATGCTTTTGACTAAACCCTTTAATTAATTAAGCTTAGTACCTTATAAAATAACTTATTCCAAAGCAATTCAGCATGGTTATTTTTATAAGCTAAGTAACTTGTGATCATATTATAGTCCAACCTCGATAGTTGAAACGAAAACATCACCAGGTTGTCTAAAAATAAATAAATAAATGTATTGCAAAATATGAGTATATATACATTATTGTTCCCCATATATATAGAGTATAATTGCAATTTTCGCAAGTGTGCACATGCCTCAATTAAGGGGTCAGCAACCCTATCTTGCATGTAAGTGACTCAATATCATGGAAGCAAAATGTGGGGTCTTTTTTTTTTTTGCTCTAATTGATTTCATTATTATGTCTTAGATATGTGCACCACTACTACTCCTAAGTCACTTCATATAATAATAAAGCAGAACTGAATCTAGCTACCTTATGCTTTGTGACTAGTATTACTCCTGATTACTTTCAATATATAGTTCATCATATATAGGTTTGGTCTCAGATTTACTATTGAACCAAAAAGGGTTAATTTACTTAATGATTAACCCTTATTCGTTGGGGTCCAAATTCCAAAAGCAATGTGTTATTTTTGTTTTGTGATATGTATATATATATGTTAGGTGGAGATGGCCATTCATATGCAAAAGCCATAAAATGCTTCCTTTGAGTAGGGAAGAAGCGAAATTCAAGGCAGTATAAAAAGGTCTGAAAATGTCTTAGCTTTCAAGAGAAAAGCAGCTATTATGTAATTATAATCTAATGTATGTCATCAACTCAAACAACTTCGACACCGGAGATTGCATGATATGTCAATGTGGATTTGGTATTTATTATTGTATAATACGAACGATATAGTAATAAATTATGTCACATAATGATTCCACTTATCATAAAGATGTGTTAAATGGAATGGAAAATACATTAATTATTGTCATATGAATTTGTTGTGGGGTTTAAGCAATCAAATTGGTTTGAAGGAAACGCCAAGGGTTGTGTGATAAAATTAATATCAAACAAAGTACCTTTTCTTAAGTATGTTACTCAATGATCTATAACAAGTATATAGTTTGAGAATAACATTTATTTCGTCTTTAGGACCAATACAAAATACAATTGACGTAACCTTAGCCAGAATTGAGAAGATACCAACCACGCTCTCTCATTTGTTTGGTGTAACATTTTCAGATCTTCTGTATATCTCATCACTTTCACCTACTTCTTATTAAGTATTAACCATTCATGGGAATGTAGCCAATAGCGTCAAAATTGTCGAGTTTAAGTAAATTTGTAGAGCCGACCCAGACTCGACTCACGAGTTATCTCGTAAACTCGCATGAGTTTACTTATTATATAAAAATAAAAATATATTATACATAATCTCAAATTTACGCATTCAAAAATTATAGAGAACCTAATAAGCTAAACTAGTGGTATATATTTATGATACCAATAATAATTATCAATTATGTAATAAGTACAATAACATATAACATATAAGACACAAATTGGGTGCAAAGAGAAGTGAGTGCGAGTAAGTCAATAATTTTGTAACTCTAATTCTTAAGAGAAGGTCTTCTTTTTTGACAACATGAGTTTTGGGCAAAATTGAGTTAAATTTCAAACTCGTTGACTCGCTCATAAACTCGTAAGTTTGAGCGAGTTTACATGAGTTCAACCGAGTTTACTGGGCTGCGAGTTTACTGCCGAGTTGACTCGATTCCACTACCTAAACTCGTAGAAGTTTAAGAGTTAAGACTAGAATTTAACAACCATGAATAGCGTCTAACCAACATTATAATTAAGACAATAATACGTAATATCTAATTAATTAGGTTATTATTAGGTATTCTAATTTTTATCGGTTGTAAAATTGCCTTAAAAATTAAAAGAATAAGTATATGGAATAAACTTTTAATTATTCAATATTAACCAACTTCTATTTATTGTCAAATTAATTTTTTTAACTCTTTTTCTTTTTGGAAAAGTTGACTGAAATTTTATTAGGATTTTGAATTTAGGATGAATTCATTTAAAAAATAGGCAGATAGATATTAATTGAAAAAAATTGACTCGTTAAATTTTATTTTATTTTTAAATCAAGAGTAGTTTTCTTTTACTTTAATTTTTGTTCTTCTTTGGTAATAATTTACATGGCCTCTATATATGGCATATGCGTGAAGCAAGAATGATGTGTCTACCACTACCACTATATAGAAGCTGAGAAATAGTGAGTCGATGATGAGTAGAAACACAAGTGTAGTAATGAACATCAGACACCAAATAATCCCTACTTTTTTCACAATCTTGACCAAAATAAACATTTACATACATGATGATAAATGGCTATATTATGCTGCAAGAAAATGATGTGTCTCCACCAGAACATGATCATGAATATCATAACCCCAAAAGCCCGATACGGTTATTATTACCTGCAAATTCTGAATACGATGCCTTACCAACACTTTGTGCACTTCCATACCCTCTAATAATTCACTGATGATCAATTTGGATATCACCACATTAGCCAAAAAATAAATTAAAGGGTGGAATAATTATATTCAGTATTTTCAATTTTTGGCATAATTGTGAAGAAATTAAAATTTGAGTAATCACAAATACCAATGATCATTGAGTAGTAAAACCTTGCTTATAGATAGTTAGTTATTAATTAACTAATTGGTGCATGATGAAATACTAAACATGTAACAGAAAAAAAGATGTGTGAACAAACATCACTTTCAAGTTATCATAACTTCAAATTGGAGTTAGAGAATGCGACTTGTGAAGTGAAATGATAACGGTGCCGGGTAGCTTAGCTTGATACAATCAGAGCTTTCATAAATTATTAAGCATAACAGCCAATCATTATTGTTGTATGAAAAGTATATTTTTAAAACGGTGATTAGAGTATGTTTTGTTTAGGCACACTTGAATTGACATGGGGCATAAGAATTGGTTCATGACTGGAATCTATTTCATTATTCATGATGATAAACTCCTCTAATTAAAAGAGAATAAATGATCAACTCATACCTACTTGTTAAGAAAAAGTACACACACATTTTTCACAAGAAAAAGAGAAAAAAGCTAATATTACGAATTACATACTTTTCCAATGAATTTAATTATATATATAATACAGTAAGTTTTTGTTTTTTTTTTTTTTTGGTGTCTCAGTAAGTTTTTGTTTGAAGTAAACAAATGTATACTCAAGATAAATATTTTTTTTTTTGGGGACAAAAAATGTTTTTTTTTTTGGACTAAAAAAATGTTTATTTTTAAAGTATGTTATTTTTGTGATTATTTTTAAAGTGACTCTTTATTATTTTTTTTTTTATTAAAGTATCTCCTTATATTTTTGGACTGGATTAAAGTATCTCTTATTAAGTCTTAACTACTATACATGTTAGTCACCAAAAGCCTGCTATGCATGTTGGGCATTAGTTAGTTACCCATAGCATAAAATAAAAAAAGTCCAATATATCTCATTTTTGGTCGAAAAGTCCAATATGTCTTAACCACTAAAATTAATATAACCAAGAACAGCCTATAATTGAAGCCCGATATAGAAGTCAATGAAAGAGAGCTTGTAAATGGGTAAAGCCCAATTACAGCCCACAGAATCTTTAACAAGAACATATTAGCTTCGCAAAACGAAGTTATAGAAACCTTTATGGATTGGGTATATGCCTAGCCCAAAAACCCAAACCAAAAAAAAAAAAGAGAGAGGTCTAAAACGTAGACATACAGTACCAAAAAGAGAAAAGCTAAAATATAGACATACAAAAACAAAGTTGGTCTAGTGGTAACCTTGGGGGTTGGAATCTGCATGCAACAACCCATTGGCCAGCAGCAGACCCTTAAATAGAGTTAGAATCCACAGTAGATTAATCATCGACCAGGTTGGAAGATACTATAGGCAACAAAAAAAAAATTATGTGAACCAGTTTTAATCAAATATCTTAAGGCAAGACTAAATCTAAATATATTATCAAGTCACCAAAATAAAAATCTAGATATATATCAATAAAAATAAAAAATTTGGTGAAGGCTAAAATTTGTCCGATGCATTACATATATCATCACTTCTCTGTCTCTAAAATAAATAATAATAATCATGTCTTTAATTTCCATGGATTTGGTCCAGTATGAGAAGGGGAAGCTATTCTTTCGAAAAAAATGAAAAGATATTGAATAAGCGTGAATGTAGAGTGTAGAGCAGCTCCAGGATCTTGTGGGGTGTGGCATGATTTGATCTGATGGTCATGTGGATATTGTTGAGAATGATTGGTGTTGCTCTCAATGTGCTCTTCTAATCTCCAATGTCTTATGTCTGTGGGACCCAGTTAGCATCTCATGAAAAAGTCTGAGTCTTTCAACACTTGAATTGAACCTTTTCTCATTCCCTTGCTCCTTTGATTTGATGTACCAACAACACAACAATCAATCTGTGGATAAGCCTCAACCACTTCCAACATCATTCAACTTGGAACATTGCACAACCCTCTCTTTCTTCAAATTATTCATCCCACTCATCCTCAATTGGCGGATTTTGCTCCCTGCCTAGTACACATCAATATCTAAATTGTTACTTACATATGGGATTAAACAAGGGTAAAAGTAAAAACAAAAATAGAAGCTTTTTGTTTCAGGGTTCTGATTTCTGAATACTAATCTAGCATAGCATGACAATTGACATATACATTTTTGGAATGATGCTACTACTTTTAGTTAGATTACAGCTTGTATGTGATATGGAGCCATGCAAGTGGTAAAGCGGATACTGTATGATGCAGACACTACAAGACTCAACAGTAAGAGGTATATATGAATTCAATGCCATACTCAGCACAAAATTATGGATGGTGCAACTACAGAGTGCAGAACAAGCCTATTATGTTTTTCCCAATCATCTAAGTTTGAAGGATTAGGATCATACTCATGAGAAACAATAGCACTTTGGAGTGGAGAATGGAGATAGCAATTTAGAGAGTTAGAACAAATGGAGGAGCATCCCTTCTTGGTCCAGCAACAGAGCGATACACATACACCCTTTCGGCTTGGCTATCATCACTCCCATCTTCCTTGATCACCTCAACATTCAACCTTGGCATTTCCTTAGCCAACAATCTACACCCATTCATTGTCACTTTGCAATCAGACATCCACAGAGACCTCATTGACTCGTACTTTTCCAAACCCGAAAGAAGTGCTGCATTCCCAAATGGACAGTCCCTTATCTCAAGTTTCCTCAGCTTTGGACACCCTTCTAGCACACACTGCATACCCCAATCACTGCTTCCAGCAAAAGCAACTGAAAGAGTTTCCAAGTTCTTTGCATACTTGCCTATGTACTCGAATGTAAGGTCAGTCAGTAAACCAGATATTGCAAGCCTCTGGAGTTTACTGCAAGTCTTAACAACTGCTCCAAAAGCCTCATCCATGGGTTCGCGTGTCCGGTAATCCGGCTGGCCAGGGTTCATAATGCAGAGCCGGAAATGAGTGAAGTCAGGGCAGTTTTGCACAACAGTGGCAACGGCAGCATTGGTCATGTGCCGGCAAAAGTAGAGGACATAGTGAAGATTTCTGCATCCTTGGGAGACAGCAACAAAGCCTGAGTCAGTAACACCGCCGGCATCACCCTCAGCAAAGGGATCTGCAGGAAATACACGCAGTTCCTCAAGCAGTGGGCAGTATGTTCCTACAGCTTCTAACCCCTTATCTTCAATTGTGTCCACAACCTGTATCGGATATTTAGCTAGTGAGACACAAATAACACCATTTTCATTTTCAATTCAACAATTACACCCAAGTTAAACACATTTGAGCTGTGCATGATGCTAAATCTTTGGTTGAGTGTGAGTGTTTATGTCAGAAACAAAGGACACCAATAATACTCATAGAGCCAACTAATTCAGAAGAAAAGCATGCCACACAGGTCTTTAGAAGTTGAAACTTCAATATAAATTAAACTATGTAACAAGGAACACCAGGCGAAAAAATTGCGTACCCACAGGCGCCGAATATTGGGGCAGTGAACAAGAAGCTTAGCAATATCATCACTGTCAAGAGGAGCATAACTAAAATTCAAGAAAGTCAGATTTGCACATGCCGGGTACAGAGCTGGGAGATATTGTGCTGTAACTACCCATAATCCAGAAAGGGTGTTAAGATTTTTACAATTGGCAAAGGCACTTTCAAGCTCTGAGTATTGCTGTGCTGTCAGATCTTGTGAAAATGAGCCAGTACCAAGCTCACATAACTGAGGAGCTCTAAGAAGTAGCCTTCTTAACTGCTCCAGTGTTACACTTTTATTAAGCTTCAAAGTCTTCAATGATTTGCACCTACTAACAAGTTTCTCAAGTGCATCAAAGTTTACATCATTGTGCAAGATGGAGAAGTTCAGTACTTCCAGAGATGTGAAGCTTTCAGGGAAGCTAGTCAACCAATTATCATTTCTATCATCAATCACATTCTCTTGTATGTCAAGCTCAATTAAATTCCTACACAACCAAGTAGAATGCAGAAAATTATTGATGCACCAATTGAAGAATTCTGAAAAGTATAGCTATAAATATTGTAATCAACACTTTTCACTAGGTCCCTTGCCAAAGCACAAATTTTAAGTCTAACATCTGAAAAGTAGAATTACTAGGCTGCTCTATTATATCAGAAGATAAGCATGTAAATGATAAGAAATTCAAATTCTAAATAGTGTTTTATAGATTCCCTGTTCATCAGTGAGTTTCAATCAACCGATTCATGAATGATAGGAAAGATAACATTCTTGCATAGCATTATAATATGATATAATTACTCATGAGCAATATGCCAATATCTACATGAACGTTGCTCCAATATTAGCCATAAAATCAACCTCTACGTCTCTACCAAGCCTATTCTTATTCCCAGTATTCCACTTTCTACATCATTAAAAGTTAGTTGATTCCTTGAGTCTGAGTCATAGCTTTGATTTTTTTTTTTTTGGGTTCTGGGCACAAACAAGGAATATCACCATGCATGTTCCCATTCAGTTGATTCTAAAATGTTAATTGCATCATACTGAAAAAGAAGTGGCCCTTAT
>JASCZI010090696.1:21974-41362 GCA_036250425.1 Stylosanthes scabra
TTAATTAAAAAAAAGGTTCTGTAGTGGGATTCTGTTTCCACTGGGAACCATAATTCACAAACATCTCACCAGTAGGAATTCCTGTCAAAGCAAAGCAAAGCACATGTGCAAATGGAAAACAAGCAAAACCCTCAAAAAGATAAGAATCTATCAAAAGAATGAATCACTAATCTTGGGGGAGATATAAATAAAACTGAAAGTCAAAATTACAAAGAGTAAATAATTTATCATTCTCAAATTGATTGGAAAGGTTGATTTAAACTAGATAATAAAGTTTATAATTATTGTATTGTAAACACATCAATTAACCTGATTACATCATCCACAAGAATTAAAAAAAAAGGGCAAAAGATTTCATATCAAAACAGTAAACATCACCAGATTATTAAAATCTAAAATCAATACCAAGAAGAACATGAAGAAGAAAACTCCATCAGCAGGGAACATACCAAGAAGAAGTGAAGTGTGTTTGGATTGTATGTTTAATTTTTATTATTATTGTTTTCTGTTTTCAAAATTTTATTTAAAAAAAAACACAAACTAAAACCTTAATTTCTTTCTTAGCTCTGAGAGAAATTAAACTTTAAAAGCGTGAAAAAGGAAAAAAGGAAAAAGCATAGTAAGTTTAAGTAGTATGTTCTTACTTGCAATCAGCAGCAATTGCAGCTAAACCATCAGTGCTGAAACCATCACAATTTTGAAGGGAAATAGATTTGAAGTTAGGAAAAGAGAGAGCCAAGAACTTCAAACTGTCATCAGTAACAGTCATCCTCTTAAGCCTAAGCTCCTCAAGCAAAGGGTACTTTTCAGCAAACACCACAAGCCAAGAGTGAATATTAGCACCCCAATTTGCAGGAACCAAGTTGAAATCAGAGAAACGAGGCTTCCCTTTCAGAGTAACACTTGTTATGTTTGGGAACCTTCTTGTTAAGATCTCAGGAGACACAGAGTAGCAGTTACCGATGAAAACGTTCCTCCTTGACCATCTCTCAGCGTTGTACCACTCTTTGCACACCAGTGACACTGAGCTTCTGTCTTTTCTTGATTTCAGCATCCCAATAACACGCTCAAGAACCTCATCTGGAAAACAAGATGAGCCTCTTCTGTTCATGAAGTTTGATTCCGGAGATTCCTTCATCATCATCCTCCTGTTGTTGTTGCAGCACTCCATAAAAAAGGTTGAGACTTTAGAGCACCCTTATTGTTCAACAATGAGATTTGGAAGCAATAACCAAGTTGGTAAGGTAAAGTATATTGGATAATGAAACTTCAGTCAAAAAGAACAAGTGCTCAGGAAAGTTGTGAAAAGGAAAAGGGTGTTGAGTGTCCACAGTAGATGCAGAAATTTTCGGACAAGAACTGGAAGGAAATAAAAGCAATGTTGATTGTCCTAGGAAGTGGTTTTCAAAGGTGAAAACTTGTTGACATGTACCCTCTTCACGTTTTGACTGCAAGACAACAACTCTGCATGCTTTCTACCATGTTTACTCTCTCAAAAAAGAAAAAAGAAAGGTTTCAGGCAAATCCAATGAAAAGAGTGATAATTGAGAAAGACCTCTTCTGAATCTGAGATCCGGTAAATGGGAAGAACCAGATGAATGAAGATCCAGTGGATATATAATTGAAGAGGATATGAGAGAGAAAGAAGATTGGTTCACTCAAAGTTGGGATCTTTTTGCCATGAAGTAAAGAAGCTCTCACTTTTGTTGGATGATGATGAGGCCAAAGGAGCTGAGGAACTCGCCACCAATGGCGTATTATAGCAAACGGGAGAAACAACGGATTAAAGGAAGAAAAAGAAAATTGTTTAATTATTGAAAAAAAAATAGTATTAACTAACCTTTCTTTAAAGCATTTTCTGTTTCTGGCCTCAATATGCTCACACTCATTGGCTGCGTTTCTAGTTTTGTACTTCATTTTTAGTGTCTTCTGAACACCGTACCTATATTAATACAACTATAAATATGTATTATCAATGAAAAAACTAATAAGGCAATACGTTATAATAAATAAAGAGTCAATCCATAATTATAAAAGATAAATCATATAAATTTTAAATAATAATTTAATTTTAATATATGAGTTATAAATGATAATTCATATAAATTTTAAAAATAACTTAATTATTGACTCCTTAATAACTTTTTAATATTAATTTCATAATACTATTCATTATGAATATATCCTACAATATTTTATAATTTAATTTTTACACTATAATAATAGAAAGCTTGGTGCTAAACATTTTGTGCTTTATATAGAGAATATTAGGAAAAAAAAACAACTATATGGCACTATTTTACCTGCATATATAATTGTTAAACACTTGTATTGTATGTATTATTTTTTACCTTTTGTATTAAAATAATTTGTAACAAGAGAAAATATCGAAAAAATATATATTTATTACGTAAAGCTCTCTATTATATAAAAATTATTTTTTTATACTAAACTTAAAAATATAAGAACTATATATAACATTAAAATAGATCGCCATTTGTGTAACTTTTGAACCAAGGTCACAATAAATATTCTCAATCCATTGTAAACCCTAATTAAATTTGGGAGCATGAACAGTAACTCTCATGGATTTTCTGACTATTCTGCCAACTTGTCTTTTTATAATTGTTTTTTCTTTTACTTTTCATTTTATATTGTTCACACAGAAATAATATTAATAAATCATGTATATAAATAAATAATGAAAAATCTATATTAATTATTTGTTATCACTGAGTTCTGAAAAAAATTTAAATAATTTTTGAAAATAAACAAATAAAATTTTAATCATCCTTAAATTTATATTTTTTTTATTATGTATAAATTTCATTGTAGTGATTAGGATATGTTAACCTCATTTGAAACTTAAATCTATCTCATAGACAGCTAGTAACAATACTTTATTTTCTTCAAGTTTAGCTGTAGACACGTGGTGTGCTTCTCATCTGAATTTATTTTATTTTCCATTTATCTACTATTACTTTTCCTGTCCTTCAAAGTTCAAACTTCAAACTAAACTCGCCAACTCTCAAAGCTCAAATTGATTTCTATTTTTGATGGATATATAGGTTCATGCACGGTACGGTGTATTCCCTATTTCTATTCCATAATAAGTCCACACTATATATAGGGCAGAAAAAAGAGCCATTATAATTCATAAGTTCATAGACACTGGCTGATATTTTTTTTAATGTGTTATGCATGTAAATAATAAATAAAGTTAAAGCGAAACAATAGTGTGTTATTAAATGGAATCAATAAGTGTGTTATGTATTTAAAGGAAAATAGTTCATGTGTTAATATATGCATGTGAAAGTTAGAGAGGGTGGATCAACACTCAAGTTACATGTTATAGTTGGAATTTGTTGAATATTCTTCACTTCAATCCCAAACATGAACATAAGTATTCTTCACTTAATTCAATTGAATACAAAGCCTTAGTATAAACTTGGGCACCAAAAGTTCCATGTCATATGGTGAATTAAAAAATTAGGGCACAGAAAGATGAAAGTTCCACCCATTGAATAAAAAAAAAAGGTACTTGGGCATGGAAACTGTGGCATATGCATTGTGGATTCATGTGGTGGTGGTGGTGGGGACTTCACTCTTCATTTGGGTAGGGTTAGGTTAAGAAAGCACATGCACCCAACTAACCTTCTTTGGAATTCTATTCTCTTTCCCTGTATATGATGTAAAGATCCATTGTAATCCTAACGATATCATTTTCTTTAGGGTAAATTTCTTATTAGTGCTATCAACGTTCTTGCGGCTAATATAAAATCATAATTAGCACCAATATGCAAACATTGCTAAGCTTTGCAAGTTGGTGCCTCCACTATAATGTTGGTCAATACATTCCTATCAAATCATTCTTGTAACTTAGTCTTTCCAAAATTATTTAATTCACTATTTAGCAACACTATCTAGTGGTGACATAAAAAATTGGAGAGAGACGAGAGAGGGGTTCACCAACATTATGGGATAAGGTTGATCAAAGCTAACTAGATTCCAAGTCTAATAATACGAACTAATCACTAATAATATAATGTTGGTTGGCAATCATGGTGATTATAGAGATATTGTAAGAGCAAGACTCTCTAATTGAGGCTACAATGCCTTCAGTTCGGTGCGAAATGAAAGGACTAATTAGATGAATCAAATCCCTGCCTTTAAATGAAATACACCACCAATACAACCAATACCGTTTCTAAATAAGTACTACTTAGTACAAATGGATTATTATAAAGATGTTGATCCCAAAAGGAAAAAATTGAAAATAAATAAAATTGTAAAGGGTTGTGGATCACTTTCAATTGAAGTAGACCCCCACCCAATTGTTCCCCAAAAATGAAGGCGGCCATGTTCTAAATTCCAAGACTTGTGCCGAACCGTCCCCTTCCTCTCAATAATCCATGTCATGTCTATTGTCTAATCCATACTTTTGCGGTTTTGCCTGAGAGTTATAGTGTGGCTTACTCCGAGATCAACACGTGGCCATTTTTAGCTGTAGGATTAATTATTATTATTATTGGCCCCCCTAATAATCTAATTAGCCATTCAACCCTTTCTATTCTCCAGTCTCCACCTCTTCTGTAAACAGTACCGCTTCTCTAGCATATTCCACCTACCTTTCTTTTATACATGTTTTACATTTATTTATTTTCGATTTCGTTTTCTACACACCTTTTTAATAAATACTAAATTAACATCATTATAAAATATAATTATTAAGGTGTTAATTATCTTTCACTTTTTTATAATTTCCTTAAAGCTAATATCTATTAAAAGGATGTGTAAATAATATTATTTTTTATTTTTTATTTATTTTATGAAAATTAATTAAACTAACACAAACATATCGTTATTGAAAGCGATTATATGTTAAAAGTATTGGATATCTTCCTTTATAAAAAAAAGTATTGGATATCTTCCAAAGAATATAACATTTTAAACTAGCAATGTGATCAAACTGACTACTTTTAAACTGTCTAAATGCTTAAAATTAAAATTGACCATAATTATTCGTTATTCAATAGTCAATACTCAATGATCTTGATCAGTTAAATTCAGGTGTATTTAGTTTGTATTTTTTATTTTCAGTATTTTTGTTTTTTGAGTTTTTATAAAGGAAAATACTGTAAAAAGTAAAAACAATAAAATTTTATATTTTGGTTTCTTTTTTATTTTCTTCTTTTTTTTTTTATAAAATTCTAAAAATGAAAATACTAAAAATAAAAAATAGAATCACTTTATTTATTTGTTTATTTTAAATTTTCTGTTTAATCTTGGAGTATCAACACTAATCTTAGTTTTCTTTGGCCTATGAGTGTGTTCTCATTCTCTCTTTAATTTGTTCCGAGTGATTTTTCACTACGATATAATATTTAATATACTTGAAGGGACGTTTTCCGGCCTTATGTAGGGAAATATATATTCTTTTGTGATTTGCATAACGTGGCTGATTAATTTGCACATAGATTACAACAATGTGGATTCTATGGCAAACAACATAGTCCAACGAATTTGATACATCCTCTAAGTTTCTGGCATCAATATTCTTTCTATGCATTGACCATCCATGCTAATAACATATAACTCCCACTGTTTGTGACTGTGATAACTGATAAGACCCTATTGAATATTGATCAACAACACCTTTTTTCATGAAAATTGGCCTCACCCTCACATAATTCATGGTTTATGGGGGCTGTATCTTTGTCGGCGAGGCCAAGGGGCAAGGGGTATTGTATTCTCTCAGCATCACCGTATTTCAAGTTTTCAACTATCTAGGTAACAGTGACACCCACCACTTTAAAATTGTAGGAACCAATTTATTGCAGCTATTTATCTACGCTAATTAATGAAGCTAGCGCCGTCGTATTTACATTAACTTGAAAACTGCATGTGTCATATGTGACAGGTTGGTTTACGAAGAAATTTTTCGAGTTACTCCTAATTTAGATACATACAATCAATCTATATATTAAGGATCCTCAACATCGAATTTACGGAAAAAAATCTGCACAGTCAACTGGGGTATAATGTTTAAAATTTCTTTTTTTTTTTAAAAAAAAAATGTAGATATATATGTTAATAAATATGTTTAGTATGATATAAAATAACCCTGGCGTGTATGAATTGAACCAAAAATGCTCATTCTTCTTTAATCAAGTATGGAGAGTGTAAACAACTTTACCTTGAAAAAAAATAAAAATTCAATAGTGAAAAGTTTCATATTAATAGTGCGGTGAAAAGTCAAAAGAACCTTAGGTTTGATAATAAAGTACGCAACGACAATATACCAATCAATTGAAACGCAAATGTATCGAAAACTAGAAGAATATGATACCCTTTCAAAATCAGCTTTTCGACTGTCAACAAGCAAGTACGTTATCCGACCATGGCTATATTTTGACAATTCATTTCAGACAAATGAAATAACTCATCTGTGTCTCCGTTTAACTTATTATTTCCTTGAGCAACAAACTCAACAAATGGGAATATCATATAACTATAGTCTTAATTCAACATCTCATGAATGGTAAGGCCTTTGAAAAGGCTAAAATCACCAAGCATCTCCGAAATACAACAGCAAAACTCGGAGACCCACTAATGCTGCGAGTAGTAAAAAGCGTATGATAAGAAAGGTGCAGCTGTGCCTGTGAAGCCGTGGCATGGGAACTGCTACTGCATTATTCAAAGAATCGGCCAGGAATTGAACATTTAAATATAAAAAAGAAAAGAAAAAAAGAACCTATATCAAAGTAAACTCAAGATTGAACAGCCCAGTAACATTGCCATTACAGTGTTGACTTAAAGATTTATGATGATGCTCTCAGATTTGACTCGAGTCCCTTCCAAAAATAAAACGCCTTGTCCAGTCTGTTACAACTAATGCCCTTGTGCGCCAGCTAACTTGTTTGCTGTTCAAGGCAAGCACAAGCCATTAATAATCCAGTAATTAGAATGCCTTAAGAGCAGTTTTTAAGGATATAATTATGAGGGCAAAAGGAACACACAGCAATACCTTGCATAGACAGAATACCAAAGCCATTGAGTGCTATGACCAATTGAAACCCAATCACCAGGAAGCTGTGCAGCTGCTTGTTCTCCTCCCAGAGGAGCAAATTGACCAAAATGCTTGTACCTTGAGGCACAATCAACCATGCACTAATAAGTTACACTTTCAACTATGGAAACCCTTTGATCATACTCATCAATGTATAAACATAAAGAGAATGATAAAAGAACCAAATGCAAGTAAGCTAACATAATACCTGAAGGGTTTGAACCTATGGCGTCCTTCTTCCCTGAATCTAATAGGACCCTCTGGATTCTTTTCACACTCTTCCATCCTGTTAAAGCACTTGGCAAGGTAGGTACCTTGCTGAGATGCAACCTAATACGAGGTTACCAACAAAACAAAAGGTAATTTAAGTAATGTCGCTGAGGAGACATCATCAGATAGAAAGCATCAAGAGAATGCCACAAGAAACTAATTAACATGCCATGCACCTGTGCTGTAGCAGGAAGAAACTTCATCTGAGAATCCACTTTAGAAAGTGCAGTTTTTAGTTCTTCGATATTCAGCTCAATAGATTCCTTTTCAACATCTCCCTTGGCTTCCTTCAACAGATCAGCAATATCATTCATCTGTCTGGTCTTCAGATACAGTTCTACCTGAGGGTATCTCTCACAGATGTCATTCAATACCTCTCGAAATTCTTTGACTGTGAGGGTTCCTGAGTTGTCTTTGTCTGCCTTCTTAAAGATTGCTGCAATATCTTCCTACAATGCCGAGAACCAAATTCATAAATAAAGAAAAAAACATTATTTGAAATTTAAATAATTTTATTTTTCATAATAACCAAAAGTCCCAGATTAGGAGTGAGTGCCTCTTAATTTAGAATACATCCATAGATTCACTTGACTAAAAAAGAACAAATAAATACCGATGCGCACAAAGTTATTCAGCAAGATGAGTTTTAATAAAGATTTACTATGTCTATCACTCTATCAAAGACAAATAGAGATTTTACTATTTCAGCCAAATTAATTAGCTGTGTACACTAATGATGGAGAAAACAACAAAACTATTTTTTTTAAAAATGCCAAATGTGAACCACGTATCATTGAATCCAGTCACTCAATCCGTATCAATGGAATAGGCAAATGGCAATATAAATACTATCAGTAATGCTCAAGTAAATGAATAAATGATGGAGAAATAGTATGAGATACCATGACTTTCCGCTGGTTTATTGTAGCACAATCTCCAAGTGCATAGACATTGTTGGTTCCCTCAACTCTCAACCATTCATCAGTAGCTACAGCACGCCTGTTAATCTGTTTAGAATGGTATGTGTCAATTGTCATATGAATAGTACTAAAACATACAAGCTGCAAGAGACATATCAGAATAAATATAATGTTAAATTTCCCAAAGACACACCTGGCCAATTTGTGCCATAAAATCTTTAATAAATGGACGAGTCCCAATTCCAGTTGACCAGACAGCCATTCCATATGGAATTGTAGTAATTTCTCCTCCATTTTTCATTTCTTTAGTCGAAATTTCTTTATCAGATACCTTCACAACCATGGCTCCAGTTTTCACATCAATACCATCTCTTCGGAACTTGTCCTCAGCAAAAGAAGTGATTCTTTTGTCAAACCTGAAAAATGAGCAAAAGCACATCAACTTCGACAAATCGCGAACATTAGATAAGTTCCAGATTCAAACAACACTCCTTGACAGAAAGCCATTTAACAATTAATACAATACCATTCATAACTTTTATGAGTATTGCCTACTTTACATGAAATAAACCTACCATTATTACAGAACAAGGACCAATTCTCATTGACTATCTCTTCAAATAACTCTCTTATTAGTAAATCCTAGTAGCTTGTCTTGTGCTTTTAAGACTTTTACTCTATCCATTTACACACGAGATTGTAAGCACAATGTTAGATATGATTCCAATTGTTCCCTCTTAAACTCTTCGGCTTGTCAACTTTTCAACCCCGGTGATTTCACAGCTTCCTCCACTAGTGGCTGATTTCTTTGGGTCTAATATGTGCATATCAGGTAAACTACAACATCTTCTCTTGAAGCATGCCATTATGTTACTAAAATCGCATAAGTTAGTACCGAATTTTAAGCATACAAAACAACCAGCCCCCATTTATAAAAATCCATGATTGAGCCAAATACTTCGGATGCCTACTCATTCAACGCAAATTGGATGGCCTACTCATTGAACTCAAATTGGATGACAAGGCACCGTTCATCAGTTTGCTAATAATGAAAAAGCAAAGGAATAATGAAAGTTAGATGCTCACATGCTCAAAATATGTTCCCCTGCCTCCAGAAGCGTAATCCTAACCAAATCTTTTATACCGGGGTATAATTTGACCAAATCTTCATTGACAAAGTCATGAAGAGAGGCTGCAAACTCCACCCCGGTTGGACCACCTCCCACAATAGCAAAATGAAGGATTCTCTTCTTCTCTTCTTCACTTACACTAGGCAAGCTTGCTCTCTCAAAGCAGTCAATAACCGTTCTTCTGATCTTCTGTGCATCTTCAACTTCCTGCACAGTGTATACACGTCCATGAAAAAACTAAAATAAAAAAATGCACATGCATAAACAGAATCCAGTAACATTTTGTGTGATGTACGCCATAAATATGATCAAATGTTCTTGGAATAAGAGCTATGGAACTTATTGGCTTTGAGTACGAGATTAGAAAGGAAGTAACCTTCAAGAAATGGCAATTCTCCACCACCCCGGGAGTATTGAATGTGTTTACATTTGCTCCCACAGCTATGATCAGGAAGTCATAGTCCACAACAAATTCATCTTTTTCATTCGAATTATTGCCTATACTTGATCGACAGTAAACTTTCCTGTTTGCTGCGTCAATCTTGAGACATTCTGCTTCACTGAAATCCACTTTCACATTTTTCTGCTAGGAGGAAAACATGGGGAAAAAAAGAAAAGAAGTTCTAGTTACAGCTGGCATTAAGCAGGTTTTTATACTAGTAATCCAATTACCAGAATATGTATATTTATTCTAATAATAAATATCATCATCACAGAAACATTTCCTAATACAACAATGAAGTCAAACTACAGTGACAAGACTCTAACATAAGACCAGAACGCTTCTTATTTATAAGTTTAAATAGTTTTTATACAGGACCATAAAATATAAATTCGGGTATATTGAGTTTCAATTTCAAGCAACGTTGTTTAGTGTTTGCAATAATAGTCAATCACTGTCAACAGATAATGATAAGGTGTTTGATTGGCCAACTCATTCTTATTATGTTAAACCGAGCACTAGAATCCTGAGAAAAATGCATACGCATACCTTCCTAAAGAAGTTGCGAACGGGTTCAACGATGCTGCGGGCCTCGACGGTGCCACACGTGACACTAGGAAGCAAAGGTGTGAAGGCAAAATAGTTGCGAGGAGACACCACGTGGACCTCATATCTGGGATTGTCCAGATTCTTCAAGAAGCTCGTCCCTGCCCAACCTGTCCCCAGCACCACCACCTTTTTCTTCTCCTCCTTTACTACCGCCGCTTCCGATTCAGCTACCGCCTCGCCGTATGCCAAAAGTCCACCGCCACTGCATCATATACAACCAATTAAACACACTCTTCATATTTTATAATTTGTGATCTGAATCTGACACATCTCAACTACTTAATTCATGTTTGTTAGATCTATTTCAGTCAATCTGACACAACTTGTTACTTAATTGCAAGGAATCTCTGGGCGAAGGATTAGAATTTAGTGATAGGAAATAAGAGAGCATGGATCGGAGAATAATTAGCAAAAATGATTAAACGAATTAGGTTGAATTCATAAAATCCGGTATATGTGGATCTACCTTGGAAAAGAAGAAACGTTGAATCCATGATAGAAGAAATGAAAAGGTGAAGTGGTAATAGGATTAAGCAAGAGAAGAAGAAAAGGAAAATGGAAAAGAGTAGATGGAGAGGTACCTAACGGTGGTGCAGAGGAGTACAAGCTTAAAGTGGGAGTCGTAGCCATGGAAAGCTTTAGAAAGACGCTGGAAGAAAGTGAAAGTGCGCATTGTGGAGGTTTGGATCGCCGATTCCAAAATTCCGGGAAGTTGAAAAGAGAGAGAGGGGTGGGAGTGGGGTGTTCTTACGGGAAACGCAATTACAAGAATGTGTGTGTGAGGAGAGTGGATTCAACCGTCAAAGAGAATGAGGGAGGGAAAGAACCAGAGGAAGCTACCAAGCAACAAAATTGGAACTGCGTGTCTTCTAGGCTTTCGCCTTTTCTTTTCTTTTTCTTTTTTTTTTAGCCGTCACGTTCTGACTTTTGACTCATTTGTGAAACAAGTAATCTGGACAATGAAAGAGAAATATAGAATAAAAATGATTTTTTTTTATGAAGTATAACGATTGAATAATCAAAATATGATACGTAGAGCAAAAAGCTTTAACAGTGAGTCAGACTTTATTTTATTTACAATTTATTTTGATCATTGTTTTGTCATTAACTTTTAATATTTTTAATTAGTAATATTTAATATTATATTTTAATAAATACTTAAATAAAAATAAAATTTTTTTATAGTCATATAACATTTTTCAAAGATAATTATATTTGGAAAATTTTTTATGTAGTAATAATAAAAAGATATTAATATGTATTATATTAAATAATTTAATTAAATTATCCAATTATTTTTAATTATTAATTTATATAAAAATAATTATTATGTAAATATTTTATTTATCTTAAAAACTAAAATAAGTTCTAAACTAAAAAACCTAAAAATGATTTGATTTTTTTTTTGTACATTATTTTTTATTTCTTATTATAATCTCAATTCTCACTCATGATGTATCCGTCAATCGTCAATGTCATAGCACTTAGCAGCCCAGTTTTTAAATTGAACTCGTTTGTGATGTGCTGGAAGCAGCATAAAGCTGGCACCGCCACGCATAAGATGACGTGTTATTATTACCTTCATTTTTCAGTCTCATTACGTATAATCGTATACTTTAATTTAACCAACAGAAACATAACTGATTTGTTTAACAGTTTAAGCCATTCGTTAATTTTTTTTTTTTTTTTTCCCGATTCGGTTGAACATTAGAAAACCATGACCCTTCCCCTCATTTCGGTTGAACATTGGAAAACCGTGACCCTGACATAATAATGCACATGCTTTACGTTGGATGTTGGCATCTTGCGTTTTTTTGGGCGTGGTTGTCATTGTCAAATGTAACTTAACTTCCGGTTAATATGTTCTATCTTCTATGTATTGATTGATTACCCCCACATCCAACTCAAAACAGCTCAAGACTAATATGCATCCGGTAATAAAATATTAATTGAGTACAATAATAAGGCCATGATTTCATCATATAATATTTATAATTATATATTTATTTTAATAGTAATTAATAATACAAATAAAAAACAAGATAAATAAACTAAGATTATACATGACTACTTAATTATAATTACAAAAAGTAAAGTTTTTTTTTCTTTGGACTTGAGATTGTTCTCTAAACATCCTAAACACATGCCTTTCTTTCTTATTTTTTTTTTCGAGTGTCAAAGAATTCTTTTTTCTTGGTATAGATCAAACCATTATCCAAACAAACTATCCTCTGATCCAACCTAAGCCCAAAAAAGCCCGAGCCAACCCACAAGAAAAAACCCATGTCCAAAAAATCTCACCAAAAAGCTAAAACTCATACTCACACCATAAAAAAATATAAAATAGGAAATTTAAAATTTTTTATTAATATTAATTAATATTTTAGACTGATATCTTATTTTTGTATTATTTAAATTTGTGTTTTAGAGATTTGTTGACTAAATATTAGTCCAAAAATAATAAATTGTTAACCGATTATACTCTCTCTCCAACTCCCATTATATATCATTGATCTCCCTCAGCTTCTTGTATGAAACTGTCTCCGATGATTGCTTCCTCCAAATTAATGAATGAAACTGGTATCTATACAGAAATATATATACATATACTGTGCTCTTTAGTAGCTCTTACTTCCTTCTATATTAATCGTGATAATTAGGGCTTCATTCTGAATTGCAAGCAAGAACCAAACTGAAGTATAAACCCGGATTTATTATGGGTGGCACACAACATCGTCCTCATGATTGTTATTCACAAAATTAGTCTCAACAAAAGTAACCCAAAACCCTTATTCACACCAAGCTTTAGAAAAAACGTATATTCTTTATAAAGGATTTTTCTTCTATGGACATGATTACATGAAGTAGGAGAATAAATAACGTTAACAAATTAAATTCAACCGAAACATTTGTACATATAAATTAGTAATTATTTTCAATAAGGGGAGGGGGAGGCCCCTCCAACCCACCACGGCTCCATTAAATTAACAGGAGGGATTAGTGGCAACTGATCTCGCCGGGAAGTTCCCTGTACCTCATCAGAGAAATATCAATCTCAATCAAATTCTCTTCATCGAACTGAAACTCCATCTCTCTCTTCTTCTTGCAACCATCGTCTAAAGCAATCTCAATCAACCCTTCCCTCTCTTCTTCATCGTCCAACCAGAATATGCCAATGCTCCTGCCTGACTCCCATTCTCCGGTCTCCGAGGATGAGCTATCCGAATCCGATTCCGGATAAAAACGTGACAACCAAGGATCTCTTTCTGCTTCTTGTTCTTCACCTTCTTCGTATATCACCTCCAACGGTGCTTTCACGCTCCATTCCACAAAACACGAACTTGACTCAAAACCCATTTCGGAGATAATCCACCTCTTAACTTGCTCCACTGATTCCGTTTTATTCTGTTTCTCTCCATTACTGCTTGCTCTGTTTTCTTGGTCGTCATTGGCAAGTGATTCATGGCGAGAATTCTGAATTGCACTGAGGCGGAGAATGGAGATGAAGAGAATCAACGTAAGAATAAGCACCGGAGAGAACACTATCCTCCAGAAGAAATGAGGCAAGTAAAGAAAAACCAAGGTGCAGAATGCGATGGCAGACGAAAACAGAGGATCGGAAGAGAACAGGGAGAGTGTGGAAACGGTTTCCGAGAATATAGAGTTGATGAATTGATAAAGCGACAATGATGATGAAGGCAACTTGAATTCTAGAAGAAAAGATCTGCTTTCGTCCATCATATTTTGTTTTAGAAGAAGGAAATAACAATGATGAGACAACAAAAGAAAGAAAAAGGAGTTACATATTTTGATGGGTCTCAACTCTCAAATGCATGCATGAATTTGGTGGGCTTTGGAATGGCTTTTGGCGTGAGCACAAGGCACAGGATGTTGTTACCACTTGAGCACTTCTAATTTGGCTTGTGTTCTACTTCTACTTTTTTTAACGTTAAATTTCACCTGCAACCGTACCACATGACATGCATACACTGACACTCTTCAATTCTTTAGGGTTAGTTCGTCAATATATAAGACCTCACATTTCTCGGTGCTTCTTACTCAACTTTAACACATTATATTGATAACTAACTGTTTACCAAAATAACAAAATGTGCTCATTATTTAACGCTCAAATTTTGTTCCCTCACTTAACAGAGATATTGAATTCAAGTCTCTCTTATAAATCTAGTAAAAAAAGCAAATGATAATAATCTCTAAATAAATTAAAGTTGAAAATGTCAAAAAAAAAAAAATGATCAAGTTAAAAAGGAATATATCGAGTTATCAACTACTAAATACTAATAGATGTTCCGGTGAGTTCTTAGTGTGACAAGGGTGATGCTAGTTAAAATTAAAATGGTAATTAAACTTATATATATGGATAGTGGAAACTTTAGGAGAATGAAGAGGGGATGGACAAAGCAGTGGGTGAGAGTGATAATCTGCTAGTTGGAAGGAAGCCATACCTTTAAGACTTTGTTTCCATGAATTCACTACCAATTTTAATTTGTTGTGGCAGACAACTTATCCCTTCCATATGATGCTCAGACCCCATGGATCTGCCATAACCTAATTATTTTGCACTTTCTTTTCTGTGAAAGCTAGAGTCACATGGTTTGTTTCATCCCGATTGTGAAAATCTTCATGTTGAGACATTCACATGTCAAATCAAAACCCCGATATTAGGAGTTAGGGACCTTAATCATCACAATTTAGTGCATGCATATTATTGGTATTGTGCTATAATATGGCCCTCAAGTATGGCACAAAGTTGCTATAATTACCGGATATGTGTTAAATGAAATTATCACAATATAAAGGTGCAGTGGGATATGCACTACTTGCGCTGAAAAAGTTAAGTAAGCAAATTGATATACCAAATATATCAATATCATTATCGTACACAAATAAATAATTATCGATGGCAATTGTCACAGCTAGGATTCTAAATAATCATGGCTTCTAACTTCTAAATAATCACTTCCTAGAACAGCTAGGATGTAAACCTAATGCACTTTAAAGAAAAATAAATAAATAAATAAATCATAAATTCGACTGGACCAAGCATTACAATGCTGCTGTAGAGCATTTTTTTGTTTTGTACCGTATATTTACAATGCTGATGTAGAGCACTTTATCTTTGTACCGTATTTTTTTGTTAGGTATTTTTTAGGCAAAATGGTAGGAAGAAAAAAAAATAATTAACCTTAAAAGACAAAGACGCTCATGTATATGTGAAAACTTGGGTTGGTGCATAGCATTTAAAAAATGAGAGTTTCAAGTTCAACTACCAAAAAAATCAAGTTGGAGCCCAAGTTAAGCCCAATACATGTTGTTTCTTGGAGCCTATAGTCCGTTTCACTCTTCCAGGCCGGCTCTACAATAACATATTATATTGCAACTTTTGAGCTGCTAATTTTATAACCCATGGCTTCGGTATAACCCACACATTCGTTAATTACCCAAAAAACACACACACACACATTGACATCAGACAAGCGAATTTTAAACGGTACAGAATTTGTAAGTGACTCAAAAACCTAATTGTGGATCGTAGAAGCATTAAAATGAAGAAACTACTTGAATTATTTGTAAAACTATATTGTTTAAATGAATTTTCCGTTACATATATTATTGTTGAAATTTATTATGTAGAATATTATTCTAATGGGAAACTAACATGTTTGAGGTGGTATACTCTGTTCATATCTAAAGAAGTTGGTAGGGTCAACTCTGGTTTTGACCTGCACCAGTCTATCAAAATTCTCTCTGAAAAACTGGACTCCATAAATTCGACCGGCTTCCACGCTGGTTGGTCCACTGCTTGGAGCGGCTCCAATATCTCTGTCCCTATAGTTAAGGAAAGCTTCCCTTGGAGCTTTCGAAACAAATGGAGTCATAAACTCATGCATGGACCTTGACACATTCAAGTTACGATTTATGGTATCTTCTCCATCTTGTAACCAAGTTTGGTAGTACTGAATCTTGAACAAGTTCCCTGCTCTATGAGGAAACGGAGTAGCGGTAGCTGGAATCTCCCACATTATTCCACCATAGGGGTTCCATTGCATCACAATTACCTCACTCTCGATGAAATTTTTCCATATAGATTCCAACCCTGGTTTCGAAATAACGTTCTTCACAAAATCTGACTTGCTCTTGAAATAGATCTGAGCAGGGTTCTTTGCTTGGAATAGCAACGCCTCTGCTGGGGTTCCGATTGGGTATTCTGCATAGAAAAGAGTGCTGTTCACCCAAGGCAATTCAAAGCAATCACTTTGCTGTAATCCCAGTTCAGGAAAGCATTCTTTCATCAAATTCAAAAGTCTATCGGTCTGTCCCAAGAACTCTCCAATGAAGGAAACTTGAACCGTGTTGTGATGCACCTCCAGCTGGAGTCTGATGAAAAGATCCTTGTCGAGATTCGGTGCAACATGTTGCCACTTGTAAACAATGTCCGTGGCTCCTTGTTCCAAGGTTCTATTCACCTTGAACACCGTCACCAATGGAGGAACCTCCACCAGCTTGATCGTCCATGACAGAATCACACCGAAACTCGCACCTCCACCTCCTCTTATGGCCCAGAACAGATCCTCCCCCATTGATTTTCTGTCAAGGATTCTACCATTGGCATCGACGATTTTTGCGTCGATGATGTTGTCAACGGAAAGACCGTATTTCCTCATGAGGTTGCCGTAGCCACCGCCGCTGAAATGGCCGCCGGTTCCGAGAGAAGGACAGACTCCGGCAGCGACGGCATGAACAGGGCTGGCCTTGGCGACTTTGTAATAAAGCTGGCCGAGTGTTGCACCAGCCTCAACCAAAGCGGTGCCGTTTTGAATGTTGATGTCAATAGATTTAAGATTGAACAAGTCAAGAACAACGAATGGAACATCTGTTACGAAGGAGAAGCCTTCGTAGTCGTGGCCGCCGCTTCGGATTCTGAGCTGAAGGTGGCTGGCTTTGGCGCATATAACCGCCGCCTGAACGTGGGATTCGTGGAGAGCGGTTATGATGGCGAGGGGTTTGGGTGTGGTTGGTTGGTTGAACCTCTTGTTGTGGATGTGGAGGTTGAGGACGTCGGAGAAAGATGAGTTGTCGGGGGTGTAGAGCGCTCCGGTGACGCTAACGGGAACTGATGATAGGTTTGTCCCTACATTGCTTGATGAGAGACAAGCTCGAAAGAACATTTCTGGGTTTGCATGTGATACGGGAGATTGAAGAATAACAGCAATGGTAGCTGCTAGCAGAGTTGAAAGGAAAAGAAACGGCAACGATGATGATGATGTTGATGTTGCCATTATCGTTGTTATGAAATGAAACTTGTGTTTGTTTCTTTCTACGTTGTTGTTGGCGTTGCACTCCGTATATATAAATGATAAAACGGTTAGAGAAAATTAATTACTGTAGATCTTTCCTATTTTGTTTTTTAATTTTCCTTTACAATGGCATCAAAATTAAGCATTAATTATTAAATTTAACTTTTTTTTTTTTTTTGGTTTCGGATGTTTTATAATTTCATACACTGTGGTTATAAATGTTTTATTTTTTATTGGCTAATTTGTTGGTTTAAAAATTATTGGTGAATGTTACTCATACACACCTTTTAATAGATATTATCTTTACACTGGTATAAAAATAAGGTTATTATTTAACTAATTATATATTTTAATATTTCTACCCGTTTTTCAATTAGGCTTTGCATTCAGAAAGTATTTGAGATTCTCTCCAAACTCTTTACTGTCGTAAAGGTATTTAGAATCTTCATTAAATTCTTAAAATCTTCTGATATTACGATTTTCAATTAATTACCGAATTTTATAAAATTTACACTATATCAGACAATTTTACAATTTAAATCTTATAATTTTACGATTTTAAATTTTAATTTATTTTTTATTTCACATAAAATCTGATTTTTTTTTATTCTCTATATAAAATACAAAAAATGTAGTTAATAAACAAACAGTTTTTATATACAAGTGTATTTAATAAAAGAACGAGAGAATATTGGGACTGGAATTTATATATGAATTATTTAACTTATTTTATATTTTAACCTGCCTTATATTATGATAGTTGATGTAATCTGGTTAGTTTGTTGTGCCCATATAATACAATTGTTATTATTGTAGTCAACATTCTTTGGTGGTCAATAAATGATAAATCTGGTCAATATAATTTTTCTTTTACAAAAACGGTAACTCGTATCCAAAACTTAATACAAAATCGGCCGTTGTTCTTGCACATGCAAAATTTATTCAATTATATTTATTATTTTAATAATATTTTAAATATTGAATTTGAGAGTTAATTACCTTTTATAATGTAATAATATATGGTTATTTAGATAGTTCTTGTAAAACACTTTTATATTGATATAGTAAACATAATGATATTTTTACAAAAATACTATGTGCGTGCGTGTGTATAAAAAATCTTTCACCGTGCATTTATATAAATATATATGTTATTTAATTTATTTTTAATTTATGTTTTATATTTTAATACTTATTTTATTGTAAAATTCTTTTAGAAAATTTAGGGTTAAATTTATATATCAAAATTTAAAAATTAAGATAAAAAATATTATTTTAAAACATTACTTAGTTAAATTCTAATACATAAATAACATAAAAATATATTAAATATTTTTTATTAAGTTTACAATAGGAATAGAAGATACCAAACGCTTTGAATCTTTGACGACTGTTCTTTTTATTTAATTTTAACCATAATAAATGTAACTATATGTATAAGACTCAATAAAATGAAATGAAAAAGTGAAACGGTCAACCACACATTAATAATGAAAAGTTTCCATTAACAAATAGAAAATCTAAACTTACCTTATTTTTTTAAAAAAAAACTTGACATTACTTTTTTAGTTTCTTTTCCATTATTTTGGGAGAGTTAGTTTTTTTTTTTTTTTTTTTTTTTTTTAATTT
>JASCZI010090696.1:41996-53523 GCA_036250425.1 Stylosanthes scabra
CAAACCATCATTCAAGTGCTGGATTGAACAATATCTACACTGCAAAAGACAATTCATTCTTAACCATCTTGCATACTCTCACATACAACCACAGATTCTCTGCACCAACTGCACCAAAACCACTCGCCATTGTAGTAGCACGTAACGAGTCTCACGTCCAAGGCACAATCCTATGCGCCAAGGAACATGGCATTCAGATCAGAATCCGAAGCGGCGGCCACGACTGCGAAGGCCTTTCCTATGTCTCCGACGTGCCCTTTATCATTCTTGACATGTTCCCTTTTGATTCAGTTCTTGTGGACATTGTAAACCAAAGTGCATGGGTTCAATCCGGTGCAACACTCGGTGCACTTTACTATAACATTGCCAAACACACCAATCTTCATGGCTTCCCTGCCGGTGTGTGCCCCAACGTCGGAGCCGGTGGACACTTCAGTGGCGGCGGCTATGGAAACTTGATGAGAAAACATGGCCTCTCTGTCGATAACATCATTGATGCTAAGCTTGTTGATGCCAATGGTAGAATCCATGACAGAAAATCAATGGGGGAGGATCTGTTTTGGGCTATAAGAGGTGGCGGCGGCGCGAGTTTCGGCGTTATCCTCTCTTGGAAGATCAGATTAGTTCCTGTGACTCCAAGAGTCACTGTCTTCAGAGTGAAAAGGGATATAGAAAACGGTGCAACAGATGTTGTGAATACAACAAATTCTTCAAACAAGACTGTTGAGGTTACATTCATTGGCATGTTCTTGGGACAAACTGAAGGACTAATGAGTTTGTTGAATCACAGTTTCCCTGAATTGGGTTTGGTCCAAAGTGATTGCAATGAAATCCCATGGATTAATTCAACTCTTTATTGGTATAATTATCCAATTGGATCCCCAATCGAAACTTTGGTGAATGCTCCAAAAGGGCCTGAACAATACTACTTCAAAACAATGTCTGATTATGTGAAGATGCCAATTCCAAAAGAATCTTTGGAATCTATATGGGATCTTATGATCAAAGTTGAGCGTGTGAGGATGGAATGGAATCCCTATGGTGGAAAGATGCATGAGATTCCACCATCAGAAACTCCATTTCCTCACAGATCAGGGAACTTGTTCATGATTGAGTACTTGACATCTTGGGGTGAAGATGGGGTTATAGCAAACAATGTTTACTTGAACATTTCAAGGTTTTTCTATGAATATATGGCACCATATGTTTCACATGCTCCAAGGGAGGCATTTCTAAATTATAGGGATGTTAATATTGGTGCCAATTATCCGAGTAATGAGACAAGAGTGGAGATTGCTCAAAGTTATGGAACAAAGTATTTTGGAGGTAATTTGGAAAGATTAGTCTACGTTAAATCCAAGGTTGATCCTGTAACTTCTTCAGACATGAACAGAGTATACCACCTCTGCTCCATTAATTATTAATAGGGTCTCAACTCGCAGTCATTTGCTTTTCTAGTGATGGTTATAGTGCCTCCGGAATATAATATAGGTTTTTTTTTTTCCATTACCGATGTGTTTTTAGGGTATTCGTTGTAGGTGCTCAATCAGTTAATCACATTCTATATATATATATGCACACCCAAAAAAAAAACCACATTCTACAAGAAAAAAAAAATCTATAGAAATAGTCTTCAGGGACCAACTCTTTTAAAATTCAAGCTAATATTCTGAGTTCAATTAACCAATTTAAATTTAGACTAAACAATTTAATTTGTTTTTTTTATAAGAGACAAACCATTTGACCTGTATTGCAAACGAGCTAAGTTATAAAATTTTAACCCATATACAAATCGAACTTAATTCGTTTAACTCAGGAACTAAATGGATCAGATTCAAATGGCACATAAAACAATATAATCAAATGAGATTAGCCTTATATTTATAAGCGAATTTTATAAATAATTGTGATGACTCATCCCAAAATAACTCCACAGGACCACACGACCAATAAGATCCCACGCGCCTAGGCTACTATATAACCGCCCGCAGAGTCATCCTGAAGGATTTTTAAAGGAGAAGATAAAGATAAATAACCTCCTACAATGGGAATTAGAAAAACCACCCTCACCACTATAAAAGGCCCTTACATATTACATATATATGATCCAGAGGTGCCAATGGGAAGGCCCGCTCTGTCATGGGAGAACTTTTGCTCTTGTCTCTGTTTCTCGCAAATTTACTATCAATTCTTCATTACTATTAATTATTATATTAATTCTACGTAAATAAATAGTTTTCGCCAGTGCAACCAAGTAATTTATTTTTATGCTAAATAGAAAATAATTTTGGTATCAATTAAAACTTTATTTAGGTGCACTTTTTTATACTATTTGACACTGAAATAATATTCTATTTAGCATAAAAATAAACCACTTGGTTGCACTTAGTTGGTTAAAACCACTTATTTAAATAGCATTATCCTAATTATTAAATGTCACAAATAACATAGCCAAATTAGTTTTATTATGTTTATAATTAAAAGAGGAATAATTTTTTTTTGACTAAATACGAATAAAATTATAAAACTATGCTGATGCGTATTTTTGTTATTGATAAAAAAAATGATTATTGTGATGATGTCAAATTTTTTATTATCATGTTAATCCATTATTTTGCTAAAAAACACATAAATATACGGTTGCTCCATAATAGATTTTATACTTTTCTTTTCCGGAAAAATTTAGTAGTTATGAAAAGGTAGTTAGATAGTTAGAATAATATACCTATTTTTATTTTAATTTTGATTTTTGTTTATTAATTATCATGAGAATATATATATATATTAAATTATAAATATTTAGTTAAATAATAAAATTTTTAATTATGAATACCTATAATTATTTTTTTCTTCTTCTTCTATATACATTAATGGCATTTAATAGTTTAGACAAGAAAATCACATATAAATGGTTTATTTGGGTCTTCCTTAAAGATCTTATATATTTTCCTTGTAAACGAGACAATGCCTTTGCAATGGTTGGTAGTTGGAACATGACATACAAGGGAAAATAATAAATGCACGGTCAAACATGATTTTATACATATCGAAGTACTCTTACATAGGAAATATTGTTCTATATATTTAGTTTTATTTATGCGAGAATCTGCTGTATTGATTTTATTTGATTAATCACTCTAGAAAAGAAAATTAATACTTACTCTTTAATTAAGATAACAAAACCTAATAAAAATTATTTATTACTTTACAAATTTAACAGATTTAGATGATTTTTTTCCATTTTTATTACCGTCAAATTATATAAATGCTTCCTCTTATTGTCAGATTTTGTATAATTATAACTTTTAGTGCTTTTGAAAGACAAGAAATAAGGAAAGATATCGGAAATTTATATGAATTTTCCAATAAGGATACTATGACTACGATTATGGTACCTATAAAATTTGTTAATTTGTACAATACTTATAAAGTGTAATTAAAATTAAGGTAACCATTTTTTAATATTTAACAATATTTTAATTTGATCACATTATTATTTTTTAATTCAAATTTAAAAATATTGCCAAATATTAAAAAGTGACTTTTATTTTAGTAACACTTTTTAATATTGTCAAATTTACATAGTCAGAGTCACCAAGAAAATTTTCATAGTCACCAACCACCACAGTAACATAATTTAGTGTCAGAGTCACATTAGTATAGGTCTATAGGATTATCACGTCATCATCTTTGTTAATGGTGTTAATTCTTAAAAATATAATTAAAACTTAGTTAAAACATTAGAGACAATATATATATATTTTTAATGATTGGTAATTTTAAATTTTATATATATGGAGGGTATCTTAGGTATGTTTGACATGAATCCAATATTTTCTTTGCCCATGTATCCCAGAGCTAAAAGGTGAAGAATTAATTCGTCGCGAACTAATGAGCTTACCACTATATCAATCTAATCAATAGTTGACTATTCTGAGTATTCGACATTTTTTTTTGTCTTGACAAGCATTCGCTAATTCCAAACCCTACCTCCCTTTTTTTTTGGACAAACCCGACCTCCTTTTCATTGTTGGATTCAAAGAGCAGGCCGAAGCCCAAACTTTACCCTGGCCTTTAGCATGTCACATACTCACATATATTCTTACCAAAGAAACAAAAATACCCCGTATAATACCAAAAACAAGAAAAGAAACAAAAACAAAAAATAAAAGCATGTCTTACTCATATACATAGTGTAATTTGAGTGATTGCTGTCCTTTTTTTCTTAATTAATTTAAGGAAAATAACTAACAGAAGCTCAAAACCAAGACGGACAATGAGACAAAAATTATTACCATCAAGTTGACAAATAGAAGTATGGTCTATGGAGAACTACTTTGATAAAGCCAAAAAGTTCCACTATAAATTTTACACTAATTGGAATGGATTAGTGCAGACATCCAATTATCCAAGTATTAATATAAATCCAATAAACCTTCCAGTTGCATTATTCTGCTCTCTATCAATTATCCTTTCAATTGTTACTCTGCATAAACATAGAAAGGAATATTTCTTGTCGCATTTGTCTGACAATATAAGTAAAAATAAAATAAAAGATTCCTAATTATCTAGTAATCCATTAATAAATAAGCACACGGAGGTGAAAAAACATGTGGCTAAGCAAAACAAGAAGTTAAAAGATGACGAAATTATCGTCTATAACTCTATATACGGAGAAAGCTAAACATATGTCACTTGTATCGAAATGAATCATTACAAGCGAAAACAATGGGAGAAAAGGAAATAAAATAATAATATTGAGAAATAAATTTAATCATAGAAGTGGAAGCTTTAATCATTTTATTCGGAGAGTACAAAGATTGTGCAGTATTCAACAACAAATACTGAAACTTATCAGATTAGAAGGGCCTAGATTTCCCTCGAAACAAAATCACTAGAATCTTCTCTCATTTTCTATTTTTTCCTATAGAAATTTACAGAACATTAACAATCTTCAATGAAGATTTTGAAGACGAGGACTTGTTAAGATTCTTCAGAGGTATGAAATCAGCTCAAATACCTCCCTAATCTAGTAGTAATCTACTAAATCAATATACAAACAACACACACAATCTATTTACACAAGAAGGGAAAACCTGTGATCCTATCATCACAATGTTCTCTCTCCCTTTAACTTAATACTGTTCATCATTTGATGCAAACAAAGCCACTGAGATTGAAGCCAACTTCCCATCACTCAGCCTTGACTTGTATTTCCTCAATGGTGCCTTTGGAGCTGCAATTTCCTCAAACCCTTTTGCATCATTAAAATTAAGGGAACAATGAAAGGAATCAAAAGTTTTCTTCTTTGGGGTATTATACTCAAAATGGAACCTCTTTGCAACTTCAGCCTACAAAAGGATAATTTAACCATTAATTACCATATTAGAACCTTAAACTAAATTTATGAAATACAACAACAAAAAAATCACACTTAGAAATGGTACTATGATACTTACTGCTTCGCTAATCGTTTTCGAGACATACAGAAGCTGCCCCAAATCCTCATGGTCCACACCACACAACACCCTAATCTGCAATTGACACAAGTAAGAAAAAATTTAGAATTTTGCAAGAGTGAACTTGAAAATAATAATAATAATAATAACAATAACAAAATTTTGAGAATAAACATTACACCATCAAAATTGAAACTTACCAAAATATCGAGAGGAAGTGCCTCAAGGAGAGACCTTTCAGAGTTGAAATTGAACCTCCCACTGCACACTCTCTTAATTGGAGTCATAACAGGATCTGAATCAAGAGGAGAACCTTCTACATTGCTAGAAACAACCCTCTTCCTTCCAAGTGATCGAGTTCTTGTATAATTATAGCCCTCAAACCCAATGGCCATGTCTTCCAATGAACCCTAGTAATCCCACAATAATAAACTTCACAGCGCTAAGACTTGGAACTTTCTTTCTCTACCCTGCAAATACCAAAGCCTTAATAATCAGAAACATGCCACAAAGTCACAGTCACAACACCGGATGAGGTATTTAATTTCCGAATTTTGAATCAAATTTTTGAAAATTCCAAAAAGAGGAAACACTACAAGCCACTTTTAACAAACTCAGAAAAAATAGGAAAGAAATGAGACAGGGAATTCACCTAAATTTACGAGGGTTTCCAATGAAGAGAAGAACCTAGAAAAATCGGAGGAAAATGAAATTGGTTGTGGTTTTGGTTTTGTTGCTGTTGAAACTTTCTGTTTTTGATCAAACTCAACTACTCTCTTTCTCACTTGCCTTATTAAGATTCTTCGTATTGTTGGGAACAAATGAGTTATGCTCCTTTTATATTAACCAACTAATTTGAAAAAAGAAAATGAAAATATGAAAAAAGCTTTTGAATTTTTTTTATTAAAGCAATTGCCTGTGTACAGTAAAAACGCGTGGAAAATTAGAGAAGTTTCGGAGAAAATATCTGTTATTTATTTATTTTATTTTTTTTAATCTCTCTAGGAATGGCGGTTAAAAATGACAGAAAGAGAGATGGAAAACTAGCCGTTAGGATAGGACACGTGGCGACATGGGAAACCTTTGGGTGACACAAGTGGGGTGATGACGTGGTACATGGTCGGCTGGAGTCGGCTTGTCGGTTGCTTCCTGACCACGTTCATCTCCTCCTAGACCAGCACCTTAGTGGATCACACCCACTGTTAAGAAAGCCTCTTATTAAAGGTCCTTTGGTCTAGGGTGGAAAGTGGTTAAACTAACTGGACAGTGGGGCCATTTAAGAAAGTCTTGGGTAATTGAGTCGTTTCCAAGTAGGTGGCCGTCAACTTTTGCGTGTTTGCTTTGATTATTACATGTTTTTATTTGAGTTAATTTGTGTTCATTGTTTAAGGAGTAAGAGTTTTTTTTTTTTTTCAACAATAATATTAAATAATTAATAAAAATTCAGTCACTAAAAATTTAAATTAAATATTTTATTTTTTAAATTTATTATGGATATTTTATAAATAATAATTTCAGATGTTTTAATTTTTATTAACTGAATTATTAATTAAAAAAATATTAGTTAAGTATTTTCTTTTTAAAAAAATAAGTTGTTAAAGAGTACATTAAAGAGTACAAACAAAACTTAATGAGTAAAGATAAAATAAATGTTAAGTGCAAAGCTAAATGAATAGTGCCAGAATGTATGTATGCATGGGATCAATCATTGATGATGAAACATGGTAGCCACATCTTCTTTGGACGGGTGTGGGAAGCAATTAAGCAAAGTGAAAGTGTGGGAAGTGAATAAAATAATTAAAACTAAATGAAAACAATAATAGAGTAGAAAGACTTAGCTAGAGCAATGTTTGTTGAATCACATGCATAAATCATTTAGGATACAACTGAACGTGATGTCGTATACAAAATAATTAATTCTAATAATAAAGTAATCTTGTTGCATATGTATATTATCATAAGGTACTTAATGTAAAAGATGTATTATTAAGAAATAATTTAGAAATAAAATGATTAACTTCCATAAATTGACATCATAAATACTTTTTTTTCTTTATCTAACATGTCTTGTCGGAAGAATTTTAAATTAGAAAAAATTAAGTTTATGTATTTGTTCATACACTCTTGCATGACCCATAGGCCATAGCTAGGGGTAGAGATAACAAGGTTTTACTCATTGTATTATACACAACCAGATAACTTGACTTTAAGGAAGGTAGTCATCCATTATCTCATGCATGATACAATTAATTCTATAAATACTACATTAAACCGTAAACAAAGGAACATTTTTTTTTACTCATCACATACTTTCATTCTCCTAAAATAGTGGTTCATCACCATCCCTTATTGTTATTTGAAGCAATTTTGCCCTCATTAAATTCCAGATTCTATATAATAGTTCAGATATTTTATCTGAAGAGTATTAATATATAATTAAATATAGTAGCAAAATTAAACTTCAAGGTGAAGTCTGGAATCAAATTAATTCTTGAAGAAAAATCTCAAATTGTGTTTACTTTAGTTTGAAAATAAAAGAAAAAAAATTCCAAGCTAATTTGGATATCACTCTCTTCAAGTTGAAGACTTGAAGTAATCATCGAAAGTCTATTATGTAATACTAGAATACAATCCCGGCAAATTTTTTTCTTCATGGATAATATTTTTTCATTATATACACACCTATTTATCTATGGATAATATTTTTTCAAACAATAAAATTCTCATATTAGCATGAGGTTACATTGTTTGGGTTTAACGGAGTTCACACTTATGCTTTATGTAATCCAATGCCTTGTGTAATTGACATAATAGCTATTCATCGCATAAAAAATGAGATTTTATTGAGAATAAAAAAATAATAACAAAAATTGAATATAAATTATACATTTAAAATAGAGTAATACTATTTAAATAAGTAATTTTGACCAATCAAGTGCAATCAAGTAATTTATTTCTATACTAAATAGAATATTATTTCGGTGTCAAATAATATAAAAAAGTGCACCTAAATAAAATTTTATTTGACACTAAAATAGTTTTCTATTTAACATAAAAATAAATCACTTGGTTGTACTTAATTGGCTAAAACCACTTATTCACATAGAATTATTGTTTAAAATATTTTATCTGATCCATCATTAACATCATGATAGACATTTTCTTGTATTTTTCAATTAAAATTCTTATAAAATTATAATTCAGGTTTAGACACGCAGCGGAACATTTCATTATTTCTCCTTTTGCATCGGATTCCTTGGCACCTTGCTTTAATTGAGGGATTAGGTGGCGGAATGGCATTTTACTTTGCCTTGGATTCCTTTGCCATTTTGTGATCATTAAGAAGCCAATCAATCACCAACTTTATGAGGATGCTTACATATCTTATATTTTATTACCATAATGATATTTCCTTACCTGTAATCTTTGCAAATACATCCACTCTGCCTAATAAGATTTGTCAATCAATATCCACCGATTCGTTTATAGAAAATAAATAAAAATTCAACAAAGAGCAAATATTCTTTCATATAATTGCTTTTGTTCCCCTTTGCATTATTTGCATTTTTTCAAGTAATACTTCGATCGTGGTTTCTTCTCTGGGGTGGAGATGCCATAACTTCTACCATATTCTTTTGAGTAAGTTTGGTTGTTGAAGGAATTTATCCGAACGAGTTTCACATGTAAACTTCAGTATAAAATTAATTTGCATAAAAATTACTTTAAAATAGCCATACATAGCTGCGATCTAAGGTGGTTGCCCTCTTTGACCAGGTTTTCTTTGTTTCTTTTATTGGTTGCCAAGTCCACCGTCATTGTAAGTAAGAGGAACGCGCTGACGCCTGCCGTGGGGTTTCAACTTTGAAAGCAGAATGACCACAAAAAAACACTTTAATATAAAATTATGTACCCGAAGCTTCGATTTGATCATTGCCATTGGTTACCCCCCAAAAAAAACCAAAAATATGATTTGTTTTCCTTATTGGGACAATGAGGATTAAGAATTTGAGTCCAAGTTTTCACTTTCAGGCTGATCCTTGAAATTACCATCCTCCTCCAAATAAAAACTCCACACCGAGACACAGTTTTCATGACCTACATTAGACATCAAACATGCTCAAAGTTATCAATGAAGGGCAGTGAAATTGGCAAATAAGCTTTAATACCATAGAATATATATAGAATCTACGAATTATTCTCCTAATTATCCTATTAATTTCTAAATAAATAATGTTTTGAATTTTTTATATTTTTAATGTTAAAAAAAAATTTATATTTGATTTTTTTACTGATTTAAGGATTAGGAAGATGAATTAAAACTCCCTATCAGTATCAATACTATCAGCAATTCAGCATGCAACTGTTGTACTTATCTATTTCAAATATTGAACCAAAACGGTGTCAAAAATAGAAGGAACAGCAGAGGAAGAAAAAAAGGGGTCAGGATCAAGATACCACTCAAACTTAAATCTTCATTGCCATCATCAGGAATTACAAATCTTCGGTGGCCTGAGGAAGACACAGCATGCGGCAGAAATGGATGGAAAGAGAAGCCATTAACTGTGTCTGCAAAACAAACAGAATAAAAGAAAGCTTATAAACAGTTATGACTTATGAGAATGAAAAATGTGCACAAAGAACACCTGTGGCCAACTAGCTGGTAGCTCCTAATAGTATATATAATTGTGTCACTTGAAAAACAATGTTAGGGTTCCTGCACTCCCCACTTTTGTTTCCTTCAAATACGTTAGGACTTAAAAGAATGAATAAATTATGTCGCTTTACATTATGCGGGGCTTGCAATTATTAGAGCTGCAAACATAGGAGAGGAAGATGGGCAAGAATGCAGCCTTACGCCGAAATCAGTAAATAGTACATGAAATTAGGATAAACGGGGTAAGCTGCAAGCACACAAAATCAGATGATGCAAATAAACCACCATGACCAATTGATTATCTTTTATTAAAGAAAATTCAGTTCACTGCCATAATGTCACTAATATTGTGATGCATATAACAATCACTCAAGAGGCAAGATACAAGGTTCACAAACAACAAAAGCATAAATAAATTTAGAAGATAGACTAAAGGAAACATGAGGAAATAGATATTATTAAAATGGTGGAACCGGCAGGCTATGTGAAAAAATCCACAATGGATAAACAATTGAGATGGTTTCACAGATACAGTTGTAGCACCATTAGATAATTAAAACATCGCTAAGAGCATAAGCTTGCAGATGTTGATCTAAATAAGGCGGCATACTTCAAGAAAACTGATAGGTCAGATAAGCGTAAAAGCTTAGTGATCAAGCCCAACCATCATCTTTGAAGAGTACAAGAATTAAGTACCTAAAGCAGCCTGGAAACCTGATACCCACTGCCCAGTTTGAAGATCGTATATATGTACTAAGCCATCCTGAAGGGATTATCATTTAGAAGGCATAAGCCAAATATTAATTGATTGTCACTGATATGAAATGGTAATGGTTTAGAAGGAAACCTGGCCGCCTGTACCAAGATGCTGACCAGAAGGGTCAATGTCAAAAAGTATCCGCTGATTGGTGCTCTCTGATGATCTGTATAACCTAGTAACATGGTGCATACATGCATCTCAGTACTTAACATGTACAGGGAGTAAATAGTACATTAATTATTTGGGGAGAAAAAATCTAAAGATCACAGGAAACAACGTCCTTGGAGTCCGTCAATCAAGATTTCATATCGATGACAATTTATACAGGCATAGAAGTGGGTCATTTGGATTGACTTTATCATGAGTTCGGAAATGCTGCAGCTATATAGCTTTGGATTTCACAAATTTAACTAACATTGCAGCCAAGCAGAGTATATGGACTCTCTAGACACTCATTATCTGCTCCTCTAAGAGTAGGTTAGACTTCGCTTCAGTTTTGTTCATTAGCATCTATACTCCATAACATTATACCTAATACTTCAATTTAAAATTTACATATAGATAAAACACAGGAAAGGGAACCAAGAGAATATTACTTGAATACACAGTCAACAGCTTTGCGCACATCCCAGCATAGTATGTAAGGGTCCTTCA
>JASCZI010090696.1:73440-87808 GCA_036250425.1 Stylosanthes scabra
CTTGCATCAATTAAGACAATATGTATGGCAGACCCTTGCTCGCCTTCCACTTTTCCACCAGTAAAGAGAGGAAGAGATAGCCTAGTTTTGAAGTGCAATTGTAAATTCTTGCCATCTCGGCCTTCAATGCGCTTTGGAGAAGACCTGAATTTTTTCGGGAGAGTCAAAGTATTAATATCACATACATACAAATCACCATGAAAATAAGGGCCACTTCAATGGTATGTGTCTAATTCCAACCACTGTAGACAAATGTTTCAGGAGTTCTTGCCATGAAAGCAGTGAAAAAAAAAAAGTTAAATTTAAAATAGTCATGCATGATTAATTTACACAATAAAATCTATTATGCAAATGCACCTGATATAATCATTCTATAACAAGCTAAAGGAACAGAAAAGTACCTTCCAGTAAGCTTGGCAGGGCCTAGTTTTGCCAAAGCACGCTCCACTTCTTCACTTACCTAATGAGCAAAAAGCAAGAAAAATAAGAAGACATGTATGCTTGACTTATCAACCCGAGAGACAGAAATAGGGAGAGAGTGCTTTGGACAAACAATATTTAAGCCAAGTAGCATAATTCAGTTAATTTACAGAGTTCTTCTTAAAAAAAATCAGAGTTGTCGGATTCTAATATTGAGTTAATACCACAGCGAAATGAATTATCTTACAACTCTGCGAAGAATAGGCTCCAGTGATGAACAAAGCTTCTGCAAACTGTCCACCTTCAGAGCCTCAACAATTACACTGCAAACGAAGATCAAATGGCATTCATCCGTAAAGTTTAAGACATCAAATTAAGGTTTAACAGATGAAGATAGTGTAACACAAGGCTATTTAAAATTGAAACCAGATAAGGTGACAAACATACAGTGCACAAATTTCTCTACCATTATTTGCATGCAAACGTTGCAAGTCCATAACAATAATTTCGAAGAAGAAAAGAAATTAATCCAGCGCAGCGAAGTTGAAGAAGACTGAAAAATGTTAGAAAGCGAAAATGTGAATAATACCTAGCCAAAGCAGGTCGCTTCCGATCAGGCTGAGCTTCTTCAGCTGAAGCCGAATCCAAACACCGCTTCTCTCTGCCGTGCATTGTTCCAATTCCTCAAACCAACACGTAAGCACTCAGCACTCAGCAATTCAGTCTGATCAGCCAAAGAGAAGGATCAGGAAAAATCTGAAGTTTGTGACAATTTATCTTCCTTCGTTCCCTGAGAGTGTGCCGACGGTGCAAAAGAAAGAAAAAGAAAAGGAAGAAAATAAAGCGCGAAAAGATGAAAAGTACGGAATCTGAGAAATTTCGGGGAAACGTATGCGAACTTTCTGTTTTGGCTTCAAACGCGATTTTTTGCAATTGAGATCCACGCTTATTCCTTTGTCGCACAACACAAAACAAGTTAATAACAACAACACCACTCACATCACAATCTCCCTCCCCCCACAAAACCATTTTTTTTTCCGCCACATCTGGACCGTCCACGTGGCACAATCCTTTAGCTTAGGTCACGCCCTACAAGATAAAGAAATGTGCAAGACTCAAGGCAGCACATGATCGCTGCAAAAATATTGAATTCAACAACAACATATTTTTATTTGACAAAAGATAAGGGGATAGGGCCGGGGACATGCAAAAGATAGGTAGGTCTGGACTGGACCTACATAATCACTATGATTTCATGAGTTGGGGCTTCTTGTGCATAGTTTCCTTTGTTCTGTAGAAATATGTGGTGTGTGTATAGAATATAGATTGATTTACTACAAAGAAACAATAATACAAGTGAAAACAACATTGGAACCGACATGTCGCGATATAATTGTATGCCTCGTAAGTGGTATAATCGTGCATATATCATAATGGTATCCCACATGTATTTGGACCTCATAAACAAAATGTACACAAACAAATAAAAACATAATTAGAATCGTGCAAATATCCAACAACTAATGGCTTCCCATTTATTACCCAACACATTATTATCATAGGTCCATTGTATTTAACACAAACCACACACTCGGATGTAAAATGGAGGTGAAAACAAGGGAGACCGTTGATGGGCCATGTAGATTATCTAGACTTTAATGAGGTGACCCATAAGCGTGGCTGCGTTGGTGAGCAATTTAATAGTGTTTGCAAGATTAATTTGTTTGGTAAGTGGGCTATGTTTTTAAGGGCCCAACAAGAATTGAAAGCTATAGGCAGGCACAGCCAACCGCAAACAAAAGGACTGTGGAAAATGGAAATGTTAAAGCAAAACAAAATAAATAATGCGGCGTCAGGTGTCAGTGATTAATTGGCACAAGTAGGGGACCAAGACAATAATATTTCCTCATTATGGCGTAGGCCAAGCCTTATCATTTGGCAAGGTAGTATATGTCGCAACCCTTATTTATAATAGCGACTTAAAAGATCCATCTTGCTCCCTTTTCTAGTTATCTTTTTGGGGGAAAAAAAAAGAATATTCAGCCAATAATTTTTTCTTTCTGTAATAACAATTTAAATTCCTTAATTTTTTCACATCAATTCATTTATTGGTTGATTGTTTTGAAAAACAAAATAAGTTATTTTTTCTAACAAAACTGTTAAGATGTTTTTTCTTATGAACAAGTGACCCACCTAACTCTTTTTTTTTTTGGACATGAGCGACCCACCTAACTTGTATTGATCATCGTTAATAAGCTTCTTGTTCGGTTTTGGATTGACCTTTTTTTGTGTGGAAGTCTGTAAACCAGATGGAGGCCTAAGGCCACAACAGAAAAAGCCCAAACAATCTAGCCCGTTTAAGAATGATTGAAGAGCTTGAATTGGTATGTCCAAAAAATAAAGGAGCTTGAATGGGTTAGATTAGAGCAGACAGCAAGCATGGTTCTTATTGAAGTGGTGAAATTGCTTGCCTTACCACAAGTGCAGCTTGTTGTGCTTGGCGTGTTTGTGTGGTAAAAATTGAGACGGTGTACACCACTTTCTATGATTTCTAAGTTATAACTGCGGAAAGGAATAAGCAAGTTCTATAATAAGAATTGTTGTAGGAATGCAAAGTTGCAAACTATATATAAGGAACAAAATACATAACTTCAAACGGCTAAGTTTCACCTATTCTCACTGATATTTTTCTCCTTTGCCGCAAGTATTACAGTTGCGGCATTGCCTGAGACGTACATCAAAGCCATGGATCACTCAGAAAAAATCCCACTTCCAAGTGGCTAAGTTACTCACTGCAATAATCATCAGCAGCCATTACTTGTTTCGTTGCTTTCCTTTCTTTTTATCCCTCTTGCTTCTTGGCTTTCGATGCGACTTTTGCTTTGCAACTTTCTTGAATGCTTTCTTATTATTTATAGGTAGCTTGTGTCTTTCTTCAGATACAAGAGGATGGGACACCGTCGCTTCCTTCCTTTCCCTAAGGTAACTTCCTTCTTCAGGGTTGATCTCACTTGTTACAACTGTGACTGTCAAATCACCGCTTTCGTATGTCTTCGTTTCTTCAAACAACACAAGATAATTCTGATTAAGGAAGGAAATTGCAAGTCATAGGCAGATACTGAAGAAGCTGCATACAGGTTCTGTTTTACCTTAATCTACTTAGGTTCTAGTAAAAGAGCAGGATCAAGAAGAGAAATTGTTTCGCAAATACATATAAAATTCATAAACAACTGACATCTAACTTTATCACTAATAATACTCCCACAAGTTAAATTGACAGAATCCTAGTGCAACTAAATCCAACTTATACAAGTGTATCTGGTTCATTCAGCAGCAGATCTAAAACATACCAGCAATAGGTTCAAGTTCGTCGATATCTTCTTGTTTGTGCTCATTGGTTTCATCAGGTTCTACGTCAGCATTTGGTGGAGCGCCGCCATAATGAACAAATTCCCTCTCCAACTTCCTCTGAATAATTATTCCAATAAGATAGATAAGAAAACATAACCTAACAGTGTCTGAACAAATATGCAAAACAACAACAGAAATGTAAGCTCATGCATGTAGTCTCAAATGTCACAAAAGGGGAATGCTGAAGTTTTGCTTCTTTTTTATACACATTAAGAAAATCACAGTAGCAGTTTTGCTTCTTCTTTTTTTTTGCTGCAGGTGCATCTAATATACAGCAGTTGCTCAAACATTTAGCTAGATTCCATTCTAATGATTTGAACTTAATTTGGTAAAACTAATGCTCACAGATTTGAAGTTTCAGGTTTTCAGCCCTTCTATTCCTTTCTTACTTCCTCTGCTCATTTTTTGGTTCCTCTTCATTCAGGATTTCCATTCAAGTAAACTCTAATAACATGGAAATATACCTATCTAATCACATGCCAAAATAATTCTTAAAAAAAAAAAAAGTACAAACTGGCATCAAAATGTAACATAAAGTTGGATGAAATAAGAAGTGAAAGCAAAAGGAACCTTTTTGCGCTCCTCGCTGCGTTTCCTCCTTAAAACCTCCTCTTGCTGCTTCTGTGCCTCCTTTCTCCTCTTCTTCTTGCGCTTGTGAAACCCAGTCACATAATCCCTTCACAACCAAGCCAAAATTCACAATTAGTATTGTTATACACTTATACTCTAAATCACAATCGCAAAAGTTGCAAACTTTGCATCACAAACAAGAATTTCAGGGTAAAAAATAACGGAGACTCGGCTAATTTTTTGGGGCATAAGAAGGGGAAAAAAAAGTACTTGAGATCCTTCTCGTTGAAAGAGACGGACAAAGCTTTGTTCTTTAGAGCTCTCTTCTTAAGGTGGCGAACTTTGGATGCTGGTTGCGGCACTGCTTCCTCTCCCACAACCATGGTTGCTTGTTGCTCCTTGCTGTTGAAAAATTCTGGGCTGCCACGAGAAGGAACAAGAGTAGTAGTGTTACAGTTTCTGAGGTCTTTCTTTTTGGGTTACAACCTAATGGGCCTTCACTGGCCCAACCCAACTAAAGAAACCTAACTCACCAAAATAGTAGCCTTGAAAAAAATTTTATTCCAGTAAAAATTATACTTTTGATTACCAAAAAAACTATACTTTTAATTTATTTTATTGAATATTAATGCATCAAGGTTGGTAAACTTAAAAGTTGGAGGAGGGGATGAAAATTTAGTTGGTTGGGCGTGCGCGCAACTGCAACCGAAACCAGCCACTTTACTCTTAAATCTTAATTCTTAAAAGCCATTATCCACTTATTATTACAACTTAAGCAGCCCTCCAAAACCGGTTTACTTTCTGGTCCATCTGTTTATGATCGAACCGCGCCACACACCAATCTTCAAAATGGTCCAACCCGACGACACCACACCCGCCATATTCTCGGACCCAGTCACCGTCAACGGTTCTTCCACTACTTTATCCCTTCTCGCCGACGGGACACTCTGGTGGCCCGAGGGAGGTCAACGCACTTTGACCATCGACAAGGAGGTCCTCGGCTTCGTCGCCGACGGCCCCAACATCAAGCTTAAAACCGCCGTCGAGACCCGCGTTGGCTGCTGCGGCGGCGGCAGAGGAACTCTGACCAGAAACGATCTTGTTTTCCGTCCTTCCTCCGAGGAATCACACGGCCTCTGGTGCCAGAAGCTGGGCGAATTCATCGATTCTCTCGGTAGCTAATTGGATTGCTTTGTTTTTATCAATGCTTAATTTTTGTCATTATTAAGTGTGTAAAGTTTTCATTTTTAATGGAGCAGGTCGACCTAAGAGGCTATTGGTTTTTGTTAACCCATTTGGGGGTAAGAAAGCTGCTACAGATATTTTTCGTGATCAAGTGAAGCCTCTCCTTGAAGATGCACAAATTCAGCTTACAGTCCAAGGTTATTTAAATGCATTTTTGTAATTTCATTTATCAGTGTTGTGCTATTGTTGATAGATACTACTATTGTGTTCCTCAGAAACCAAGCATCAGCTTCATGCAAAGGAAGTTGTTACTTCACTTGATGTTAGCAAATACGATGGTATTGTTTGTGTTAGTGGAGATGGCATTTTGGTTGAGGTTAGTCTCATTGACTTTCTTACTTGTTAGTTGTTAGTACTACTTGGAAGTTTATATTGTTGGTGTTGGTGTAGGTGTTGTGACTGTTTGTTTTTCCTAATATTGCAACAAGCACCACTCATTTGTAGTGTAGGTTATAAATGGACTGCTTCAGCGTGATGATTGGGACACTGCAATAAAGACTCCTATTGGGGTTGTCCCTGCAGGTTTTATCTCTTATTTAGTCTTTTTTACTCTTATAATAAGTTCTTAAGTGATTTGTATTGTATTGTAATGAAATCATTGATCCTACTTGAAGGTACTGGAAATGGTATGGCGAAATCTCTTCTTGATTCAGTTGGCGAGACTTGTGCAGTAGCTAATGCTGTTCTTGCCATTATACGAGGTATATCAATTCATTGTTGTAATTAAAACATGCTATATCTATCTCTTGACCAACGTTTAATACTTTCGGTATGCTGATATGAAGTATATGGTCTGTGTATTAAATACTTGCAGGCCACAAGCGTTCGCTTGATGTGGCCACTATCAAACAAGGGGGAATCAGATATTTCAGTGTGTTGATGCTCGCATGGGGTAATTACTATCACCATATGTATTCGAATTTTGGCTGAGGCACATGGTGCAGAAACATGTAGATACTCCTTGGTGGATGGTGGTCCTTACTATGACATTTATTATGACATGTTTATGATATCCATTGATTGGAAATGGTATTCTATTTCAGGTCTGATAGCTGATATTGACATTGAGTCTGAAGAATACCGGTGGATGGGAAGTGCTCGCATAGACTTTTATGTTAGTATAAACCATTTTATAATTACCATGCCACCTTCTTTATAAATTGTAATGCTTTTCTTTCATTATGTTGTGTGTTTTTCTGTATGCATTAAACATGGGGCAGTTTACAATTTAAATTTGATAATGTCTATGTAAATTGCCTCAAACTGAAGTCCTGAGTTCAGAAAATATTCTTTTGGTTTCATACACTTAAAAAAGCATCATATATTTAGTAACAAAATGAATGCCAAATATATTTTCATTGTTATGCTGCAGTTGTTTTGACATGTAGTGATTGAGCTTACCTTTTTTTTCCCCTTTGACATTACCTATTGTTTTAGGGTCTTAATCGAGTCTTCAATTTAAGGCATTATACTGGATGTGTTCATTTTGTGCCTGCACCTGGGTTTGATTCTTATGGGGAGCCCTCTAGTTACCCTGCCAATTCTATCAGCAACGGCTGCGAGGGCGATCCAATTGGCATGGAACCTGTTAATTCAAAAGGACATTGTTATCAGGGACCTGAAATTGACTTGGAGAATCTGAGTTGGAGAGTTTTAAATGGTCCCTTCATTTCTGTGTGGCTTCATAATGTACCTTGGGGTGCTGAAAACACCATGGCAGCACCAGATGCCAAGGTTAATTCACACTTTCACATGTGTTTTTAACAATTTAGGTTAATAGGTTATGTTATTCTCTCACAGTACAAAACTAACTAATGTTATAGTTATATCTACAATTTCCCACTGGCACAAGCATAACCGTTATACATTTATTTTGATTTGGTACGCATGCAGTTTTCAGATGGTTCTTTGGACTTGATCATTGTGAAGAATTGCCCGAAACTACAGTTGCTATCGCTGCTGTCAGAGCTGAATACCGGAGGCCATGTAAAATCACCATATGTCATGTACCTGAAGGTGTGGTCACCATTTTCTATGCTTTAGCTCTTAAAAATTTTCCTACCTAATAAGATAACGAAATTTGAAGGTTTAATTTCTGTAACTTGCATAGGTTAAGGCTTTGATATTGGAACCTGGGCCAAGATTGGAAAAGAAAGAGAAGGAAGGGATCATAGATGTGGATGGCGAAGTTCTGGCAAGGGGGAAAGGGTCATACCAATGTGACAAGAAAGCTTTGATGGCTTATGATAAACTTAAAATAACAGTTGATCAAGGCTTAGCTACTTTGTTTACACCAATATAATTAAAAACTCTTTGTTCAATCCCCCAAAGTTTGATAAATGAAATTAGTTGACAAATGTTGTCTGTATTTTGCAAACATGTAGATATGAATAAACACCTGTAAAAGCTTTTTTAAAAAAGTTTGAGTTAATAAACACTTCTTGTGTGATGCTTCTATTAATTGCTGTAATGGATATTGCCATTTTGACTTGTAAAATTGTTTTTGTTGCTACTATATTTTTGGTGGTGTTTTGTCCCTTGGTGTGAATCATGCTTTTTAATTTACCTAGACCACTGTCCATACCTCTTTTATTTATTTATTGTTCTCTTTGCAAAAGAACTTGGGGATATTTATGTATGTATATGTCACACACTAATCATAAGCTTTTTTGTGGAAATTTACATTTACATAATACTAATAGCTAAAGGTTTCATATCAATGAGTATATTTATAAGATTTCTTAACAATTTTCAACACTGTTGGGCCCCAATCAAATTAGTCAACCCTCGAGAACTCGCAATGTTGTTTTTTTGGACAAACACTTTCTCAATTATAGGACTTTACAATTACAACTACTAAAAACAATTAGGATGGAAAGCGAGATGGCTAAAGCTCCTAGGTTAGTTTTCAACAAAAAGATAAATAAATAAATAAATGGAACTTGTTTGTTTGGAAGAAGGATCCCCCATTTTATCCACTTTTGATCTAGTGGATATTCATACACAACAAAAAAAGTTTTTTAAAAAAAATCTCGTAAGTTAGCGAATAAATAAATTTATTATTATGTCAACACATAAATAATTGTTAATATATGTTAAAGATAATTCATAAGTTAATAGAATAAATTAAAATTTCACAAAAATTGAAGTTCTTCGCTGACATGAAAAACCAAAACTTAATGTTATTAATTTATTATAAGAAAAAATTATCTACCATACATCAAACTATGGTGCAATCCTTAGTGCTGAGCAATAAATTAAATTAAAGTAAGAAGGAAATGTGGTATTCTTTTTTATTTTTATTTTTTTGGTTATAGGTAGGTGGATAGAGTTTTTACTTGTGGGGAGAATGAGGCGTATGCAGCGGTCTTTGAATGCTAATTTAAGTAATTAACAATGATTGTGGCCCAATTATCATGGTCGTCTATAGGTTATCGCTATGAAGCACGGACATTTTTGCGAATTGGCGTGTTCGCGTGTCGGACACGTTTTGGACACGACACTCACGGACACTTGTCCGACACGCGTGTCTTAAGTGTCCATCCGTGTCCTTAAAAAAAGTTAAAAAATGTCTCTTCGGACACACTTGACACTCCAAAATATCATCATGTGTCTGCGTGTCCAACTTTATTCTTAACTTATATTCTTAAAATGAGTTTAAGAGTAGCATATATAACCATTTCTTAAAACTAAAAGTTATCTTAAATGCTTTATATAATTAAAATAGATATTAAAAATATTTAAAAATAATAATTTAAATTTTAATATGAATAAAATATCAAAATATTATTATAATTTGGTTAAAAATATATTATATTTTATATATATGCCGTGTCCCTGTGTCATATAAGAAATTGAGATTGGTGTGTCGGCGTGTCGCGTGTCGTGTCGTGTCCCGTGTCCGTGTCCGTGTCCATGCATCATAGATTTATCGTATTATTGGTGGCTGATTTATATATGATATTTATCAAATATTTTTTAAAAACAAATTCAGTCCAATATACAGCAAGCCAATCAATTTTTTTAATTAAAAATGTAGGCATTAAGGGGAAAAGATTATACTACAATAATGGTGGTTGATTTTTATTTTCTTTTTTCTCTTTTGGTTTGAGAGAGAACTATACATATAGCTTAAGTTGGGTGGCTTCCTTAGTTCATTGAACGTATGAAGAGAGTGACAAAATGATGAGGTTTGAAAAATGAGTTGCGTGATTATTGCATTGTCCTTGTTATCCATCAATTCACGTGCTTACATGCATGATGCATCTCGCACCATAATTGAATCAACACCCTCAGAGATATTATAAATTTATAAAACCCCATGCAGTTTTATGGTTATCAAAAATTCTATTTGGACATCAAAATTAATTATTAAAATTAATTATTAATGTATAATACATATTGAAATATAAAATATGCATTAAAAATGAGTTAAATTATATATATATTTTATATTTCAACATGTATTATACATTAATGACTAATTTAATGACTTATTTTGATGTACATCTAACAAAACTCTTATATTTATATATGCTTTATGCTAGAGTCAGAAAGCACCGCTGTAATTTAGAATTCAATAGGGTAACTTCACCCTAATCCAATGTTAATATTTTATTGGATTAATTTCAAAATATTTGAATTATTTGACTATAAATTAATTTAAAATAAATCAAGTTATTTAAGTTAATTAGATATATATAAAAAATACAATAAATAAATAAAAATTTAGCATAGAATGAACATCATATAGTTAGTTGTAGATGATTCAGCATCTTATTTAATTCTTAACCATCTCTTGATATAGTTTAAAGTTTAAACAACTCACATAGCTAGGACATCATATATCATATCATAGGAAAAATAATAATAAGAACCACTACTGTTACGTTGCTACACGTATCTCTTTATAAGCATACATTAATTATTATTTAACAAATATTATATTCTATGTCAAAATATGTGTGGCTTGAATTAATCTAGTATCCGGTAACGGAAAATCATTTAACATTTGGCAGTCCGTCAATTATATCACTAAGCTGTAAACGTGGTGGCTTTCTCACAGCAACAGCTAAGAAAACAACGTTGTTTTGCAAAGATATGTTTGATACATAGATGTGGTCGACATTGGTTTTCACTTCTCAATATATGTCTCTCTCTTTTATGGCAAAATAATTAACGTGCGCTATCTCACACAATCTCAGCGTTTATCACTTTATCATGCATAGCATAGATATACAATTCTTCTTCGAAAATTTCATAAATATTCTATTGTCCTATAGTTAATTACTTCATCTTGGATGAATATGTAATATGTCCATATGCACCTCTAGAGCTTTCCCAACACATTTTGTCTTGTCTTTTCGATTTCAATGCATGTGTAACGTAACCATAGTTCCCAACTCCCATGTTCTACCATGAAATAATACGTTTTGTCTCAATCTTAAACTCCAATACATATATAATAATATAGATGTGGTGATTAACAGTTACATCTTTAAATAAATTTTAAGATAACAAGCGTTATAATTATTATTGTTTAACTAATAATTAATAATTATAATATACCTCATGATTGATTAACCTATATAAGTTATACTTATACCTAGTAAAAAAAAATTAAATAAATAAAAACATATAAGTTATACCTCCCGCAAATAATGCCGATTATTTCGTTATGGAGGCGTCCCTTGCTCTAATGTCTACATACATCTCCAAATTATGTTCACTAAAATTTAAACTGACGAGTGATGACCATTACATGCGCCATCACCCATCACTTCTCAATGTATTATATACAAATGTGTTGGATGTTAATTATTTTTGTTTTTAATGTAATATTATATGCAAATAATTGATTTGATAGTTTAATTTTTGTATATGTACAAATTAGCATGATTCTATTTTAAAAGTGATTTCGTAAAATAAAAATACTTTTCAATGAAAATATAATTGAGTAATAAGAATATGAGGATATGACACATTAAATTTTTTTAATATTTGATCAAACTTAATTTAATTTATCATACAAAAAATAATTAAACTATTTTTAACTAAATTTGATCAAACAATAAAATCACTGTATTAGTATTTAGCCAAATTTAATTTAATTTGTTAAACAAAAAAAAACTGAACAAAAAATAAATTTATTATAATAAAATATTAGTGAAGTATATTATTTCATGAATTTTTCTTTTTTTGACTCCAGTGGGTCCCAAAATCGTTAAAAAAAGTTGGAGCTACTTACGAGTTACGTCATTGGAATTGCATGTGTTGGGTGATTGGGTGGGGCCACGCACTCTCGCGGGTACACAGTAACACTGTAACGGTAAAAGTAACAGAAATTCACTCTCCTATTTTCTCGCCTTATCACGTGCCCAAATTAGAATCAACTCATCACTCATGCACGAGTCAAACACACCACGTAATTACCACAATGCCCCCATCCATGCGTGCTTGCTCCGCCACGTCCCAATGCATTGTGCCCACTCCCCACTCATGTTTCATATTTCCGTTTTTTTTTAAAAATAAAAAAAATATTTGAAATTTTATCATTTTGGACGTTCCTTCTGTAGTAGTTTGATTTGACCAATGAAATAAGAGTAAATCAGCAAGTGGTCTTCCACATTTTATGGATATTTTTACTTTTATTAATATTATAATATAAATGTCAATAAAAATACCTTTTCTGAATTTAAATAATTTTCGAAGTTATGATAGAAAGACGTAAAAGTTCAGTCTAATTATAGGCCTAATATTTAAAAGGATAAAAAATTTAATTATAAATGTTATTCTAAAAAGTATTAAAAATATAAAAATTTTAATTAAGTTTATAATTAGACTTAAGTTTTAATTTTTAATATTTTTTTACTTTTTTAATAAATTCTGATGTAAATGCTAGACTTTTTAATAAATACTATGATTATATATATATATATATATATATATATATATAACATGTGTAATTTGTTTTGTAGAAACTTTAATAACTAACAAGGAATACATAAGTCCAAGGATAGAAAAATATCACACATCATATCATTACAATAGCATTAACAAGGTCGTGGTGATGTGTAACTTCTTTTTGACGTGTTTTTAGTAATTATTTAAATGAATTAGAGTAAGATGATTTTATTCTAATTTTAGTGATGGGGTCCTTGCAAGTATAAAAATCATGGTTTAGATAAGGATCGCCTTCACCTTTCCCAATCTACAAAGTAAACAAGCAATATAACGTACGTAACCGATATAAATTATTACCGTACGTAAATTAAACCATTTTTTATTTTGAATTTAAGCTATATATCTGATCTTTTAATGTTGCCATATTTTCACTTGAATCGATTTAATTGTAAAAATAATAAGTAGTGATAAATTTTTGCTTGGAGCAAAAGTCATGATTCATGAAATTATGAAAATAACATTGTCTACTTTTCCATGCAATGTGAACAAAAAAGGACAAAAGATGAAGAACAACGAGTGGCAGGAAAATTCCAAATGAAGTTGAGAAAGGGAAGAGACAAACGACAACGCCGGATAACGCTAGCTCGTTTAATAATGCTACATTGCTACGTACCACAAAAAAAATTGTGTGCTATTAAAATAATATTTATTTTCTTATATATTATTATTATTATAATTTAATTAAAATAAATATTTATTTACACTGTATATTTATATTTTAGATATACTTAGAATCCTTGTGTCTAACATTTTTTTTTAAAATTGATGTGTCGCCAATATTAGGTTATGTCGCACGTCATGTTTGGATATGTGGCACACATGCATGTTATTCTTAGAAAAAAAAATTATTAAGTGTTTTGGGAGAAAATAAAATTATTGCATTTTGAATTTTAGAGCTTCAAAAAATTGGGGATTTCTTCAACATATTGTATTAAAAAAAAGTTATATTAATATCAAGACCATACTAATTAAAAAAAGCTCTTAACTTAACTATGGAAATAAAGAAATAATCACCCTTTTTTTTGACAAAATAATCACCAATTACTTATGTTCATTTATTTAAAGATACTTTCGGCAACCTACAATTTTACGAGGTTAATAATTTTTTTTTTAGCACATAAAATTAACTTAAAATTTATTTTTCCCCTTTGGTTGTATATACAAAAATAAAAAAAAATTAACTGCCATTTTGAATTCAAAATCACATAATATTAGTAACTTGAATTGAGAAATATTAGAAGCCAATTTTTTTTAGTTAATATTAGTAAACATTTAAATATTTTAGACCAACACCTTATTTTTATTCTATTAGAATTTAAAATTTAAAATTTAGTACTCAATATTTAGAGAGTTTGAAAAAAAAAAGTTTGTCAATCAATTTAGATATATCAAGATTTAAGAGTATAAAATATTTGACATAATTAACTAATATGACAACACACTTAAATTCACATTATCTCTTGATAAAAAAAATATCAATAATATTAGACATATATTTATTTTACTTAATTAAGTTATTAATTTTTATATTTAATAAAAAATTATTTCGATATCAAATAACATAAAAATTGGCACATAAATAATTTTAAGTTTGACATATAAAATATTTTATTTATCATCGAAATAAATAATTTGATTGATAAAATAAGTGTATTGAAAAAATATATACATATTTTTAATATATTTATACATAAAAAAGACAAGAGGCAATCCAACAAAAAACGTTGGCATCCCAAAAAAAAAAAAAAAAAAAAAAAGC
>JASCZI010090696.1:97258-117082 GCA_036250425.1 Stylosanthes scabra
GATCGAACGCAGACAACAGAAAGCTTCCGGGGTGCGGTCCAGGCTCCTCAGCCGACAGGACCAGGTCTTCGGTTGTTAGTGGCTTGGGGAAGAAGCTAAAGGACTTGATGGATGACTTTCAAGGATTGAGGGCGAGGATGCAAGCGGAGTACAAGGAAACAGTGGAGCGCAGGTATTTCACAATCACTGGGGAGAAGGCAGATGAAGATACCATAGAGAATTTGATAGCCAGCGGAGAGAGTGAGAGTTTCATGCAGAAAGCAATTCAAGAACAGGGGAGGGGTCAGATTATGGACACTATATCTGAAATTCAGGAGAGACATGATGCTGTGAAGGAGATAGAGAAGAACCTTCTTGAGCTGCATCAGGTGTTCATGGACATGGCAGCTTTGGTGGAGTCTCAGGGCCAACAGCTCAACAACATAGAGAGCCATGTTGCTCATGCGAGTTCCTTCGTGCGCCGCGGCACGGAGCAGCTTCAGGAAGCCAGAGATATTCAGAAGGACTCCAGGAAGTGGTACTGCTATGCCGTCATCCTCGTCATCGTCCTCATCATTGTGCTCCTCTTCCCTATATTGATGAACATAGCGCCTCACTTGTTTTAATTAAACATACTATTTTCCAAACCTTCCCCATCTTTAGATTTTTTGCATTCTGATATCAGCAAGTTTTGTGCCTGCCCAAATGCTAGTTTTGATCAACATCACTTTCTTCATCTTCAAGCAACCAAGCGAGTGACCTTCCTGAAGCTAAGGATCATTAGAACAAAGGTTATTCTGATTTTTTGTTTTGTTATGTTTTTTTGGCCTTTTTGAATTCACATAGAATTGTAATAGGAAACTACAACAGGAACATGAGCATCATAATGTTGTAACACCTGGTTGACATCTGAATCAGATACCTTCTTTTTTTGTAACGGTCATGGTTTGAAGTACTTAGTTAGTAACTTGATTTTCCATATCATCGAGTGCTATAATGCAGCTTGATAGATCATAAATAGGTATATCATATGTATGTGATCCAAATTCCAACAGAATAAGCTAAACCTCAGAGTGATGTCAATTCCCCAAAGAAAGCATTTTTCTTTATATAACAGCCATTTTTTTAAGATTGAAATTGCTTCTTCAACGAGGTGGAATTAAAATACATGCGTTATTAAAGTTGTTTCAGCTGTTTTGAGTCTACCCATTCAGCAGTTGAAACTAACCAAATGCAAAGATGATTAACAATAAGTTTAAGCGGTAAAAATTTTCATCTATTAAGGTTTTTTCAAGGATTGCAGCTACTTAAGAGTCAAGCATGCCCATAAGCTGCTTAGAGTATGATCAAGCCTAAGGTATAGAAAAGCGAGAGATGTGAGACCTTTTGCATCTTTGAAGCCTATTTTGTCAGTAAGATCAAGCCATTCATTGCATGATGCTAATTACTTAGATGATCTTTGAGAATGCAGGTTGAAACCCAGCTAAAGAAGACAGATAAATGCAAATTACTATTATCACAGGCCAGTGAGTTGGCAATTTCTCAGCTGTGAGTGAGAGCTTTCATCTTAACCTTAGACAGTCACTCAACCACTCTAGCCAGAATTTACACAGCAACAGGGGAACTCAACCAAACAACAGGGGAACTCAACCAAACAACTAGAGGAAATAAAACAAAGCTCATACACAAAATAAAACTCCCTGATGAGCATAGAGCCATAATTTGCCAATATCCAGCCTTAACAATAATATATAAGGTGTGACCAAACAGGAAATCCCTCTTCAATCAACATATTTAGTTTTAAAAAAGGCAAAAAGAAATCTCAATTTAATTTACAAGCACCCCCCAAACTCAATCATGTACCAGCATTGGGAAGAGCTGCCATAAAGGAATTGTAAGAAGACTCGAGATCAAAGTGAAGTTGCCGAGCCTGCTGTTCTGTCAACTCATCAGCTGCCCCCATCTTTGACAACCTGGCAATCCATTCCTTCATCTTCGTTTTCCCCTCAAAGTCAGGTGGCAAGATCGTCAACTTATTGAGCGAAGAATAAAGGTCCGATAACAGTGGGTGCACCTGATCCACAGCCACCATGTTAAGCTTCAACGAATCCATAGCCGTAATAAAGTTCTGCACACACTCAGCTACAATGGCAGCCGAGGTTGATGCAGAGGCAGCGGCGGCGGCCCGATGCTCCACCGTGGCAGGCACACCGGATATCACAAGCCGGTTAATCGCGGCAGGGCACTCCATCTTGTAAGTGTCTGCGAATCGTTCAATGCTAGGGACAGTGTCTTTGAGAGTGGAAGCCAGGGTTTTGAAATGAGCAATTAGCTTCTGGCATTCTAACTCATACTCCTGTGGTGAGATTATATCCCTAACATAGGCTTTCTCAAGCCTCTCAGTGGCTTTGATAATGGCATAAAGCTCCGCAAAGTTATCATACATTTCCCTCTCGCGCTTGTCATTCCATAGCTTAACCTCCATACTATAAAAGGGTAATATGAATACACTGTGAAGGTGGAGGATTGGAGAAGAGAACGGGACACGCGCAAAGGGATGAGCCCCTCTTCACTGAGGAATAAAAGCAAACACAACATGGTCAGAATAGTAATAGTACTAAGATCACAAAACCAACCAAAGGGGTTTTGGGGATCTAATCTAGGATCATTAGTTAGTTACATGACAAATCAAAATGCAAAGAATACGCTGTAGAGTAAAGCTAAAAACCAAGAATTGAATATTCATCATTCACATGCGATCAGTGAAACCAAGAGATACACACAGCATACAACAAAACACGAGAACAATTCCTAATAAAAATCCTAACTTTCCATCGAAATAAACCAGAAGCAATCGAAAACAGTCAACGAATCATACTGGGTTTCTGTTATTCACTTATTCTCTTTCAAATCCCAAGTTAAAAAAAAAAGGGGGGGGGGGGTGTTTCTTTTCTTTTCTTTACATGACGGAGCGCAAACATTGATCGCAGACAAGGAAAACAGAAAAGCAAACAAGCAAGCATGAAAATCCCATTGTGAAAAATCAAAGCCCCAATATAAGAAGAAACCCGAAATTAGTAAAATTGAGAGGCAAGAACAACGATAAAGATGAAAGTATTGGAGGAAGAGAAAGATATAGAGGAAGAAGAAGAAACTCACAGAGAGAGCAGGAAGGAAGAAGCGAAGAGCTCGAAGGGGAATTGGGAAAAGGGGGGAGGGTTGTAATGGTGTATAAAAGAGAGATTTTGAGGAGAGCGAAGAAAGAAAGAAAGAATGAATGAAAGGGAAGGGAAGGGGGGTGAAGAGAGAGAGGGGAGTGTGCATGAGATGAATCAGGTGCGATGCGGTGCACCAGAAAGGTTGCGGTTGCGTGTTGGGGTCCCACTCAGAATCGCTTTGCTTACGGCATCAACGTGTAGCAGTTGCATTGCAATCCCAAATTATCTATTAACCTAAGCAATCTCAAACATCACATTATTATCATTATTAAACTACAATTTTGACAAGCTTAGTAATATGCAATGCATACATGATAAATCAGTTTCATTTGATTTTGTTTGATTTGCAATCCACCTCTCTTGGAATGGGTGAGCTTGATTTAGATGAGTCTGACCTGTTAATGTTAATAGATTTTTTTTTCAGATTCGAGCCTGACTCGTTTAAAAGCCCGTCAAATCCACGAGCCTATTTTTAAAAAATTTGCTATAGAAATTATAAATAAAACTTTTTTCACTAAATACAATCCAAAATTTATAATTTCTGATAAATTATAATTCAATAATATATTGACCGCTAATCATATATAATATAATACAACTATACTTAGTCTTTTTTAAATTTTATTATTCATTATTTTTTTGGGTATATCATAATTAGTAGTTAAAATCCAAACTAAAAAAATTATATTTTTATAAAAATAATTTGACGGGCCGGCCCAATAAGTTTTATAGCTTTTTTTAAAGCATGTGACCTGCCCTGTTTAATAAAACTACCCAAGTCGACCCGAGCTTGAAACGAGCCGAGCCACGAGCCCCGGTCGAATAGTCCGGTCCATTCTCATCTCTAATCTTAACCAATTTGGATTGGTCTAATAACTAGCTCATTAGTCCACTTAAGAAAGTGTCAAAGAAAAAATAAAGAAATTTTTATCCAAATTAACACATATGAATGAAGTTCTGTGCTTCTTAATTATTTTTTAAAAATTTAATTATTTCCATTACCTTACAGATTGATCATTAGATTTTTTGTCTGACCCTAGTACACAAAAAAAAAAAAAAATTATAAGTTAAAGATAATATTACTTCGTACTTGCACTAAAATATAAATAATTTCAACAAAAAATAAGAATAAACTATTTTACAAAATCTAATCACAAAAAATATAAATCCATCAAAAATTGAAATTTTTCGGCAAAATTACCTAAAATAGTAGTTTATTAAGTAATTTTTTCTAATATATTTATTTTTTTATACTTTTGTCATGTTAGTTCAATTTTAAATGGGTATCAACTTGATTTTTTTTTTATGGTTAAAATTGTATAAGTTCAAATTTTTTTATGGTCGAAAATGATAATTTAGTGAAATAAATAATATTTTGCAACAATGGTATAAAAACAACAACTTTTGGTATAATAATGTAAATAAAAATTAGTTGAGATATAAATATTTTATTACTAATTTATGTTTGAGGATGGACCATTTTTTATTGGATTGAGTCAGAAAAAAACTGCTAGACATTATGATGGATTGCGTGTTCAAAATTTTTTATGAATTATATATTTACATATAATTTATTAATGAATGAAATTTAATACTGAATTTAATCTAATTAAATTGGATTCAAACATGTTTTAAACTTCTTATATACAAATTAAGAATGGTAGGTATCATATACTTTTATTTCAATAAATGTGAATGATTGTTTCTACCAAATTGAATATAAGTCAATTTAATATTAACTTTCATTCATCATACGACTTCCAACAATGTTCTCTTAACATAGAAAGGGAATAAGCTAAAATAATGTATATATATATATCTTGGAATTTTTTAATTTGATAGTGGTGAGAGGGGTCTATAGTATGGGATCATTATATATAGGAAGCTTTCAAAATAGTCTCTAAGTTTCTCTTTTGTTAAGCACAATATGGAAATGCTATACTACGGGATAATTATATCAAATTAATTTAGCTAGAAATAGTGATATGATCAAAGGTGAACTGATGATGCTTCCATCTGTATCAGAAATATATTCTTTTGATTCTGGGTGCTTTTTCGTAAAGTCATTTTTCATAAGAAAAAAAAAAAGATATTATTAGGTATTATAAAAATAAATAAAAAATAATTTATTCTCTTTAATCAATTTGTGTCAGGTACACGAAAATGATTTTATTATAAATGATTTATGCCACATACATTTTAGCTGAATTCTTACCAAAAAATCCAATCATTATTATATATGATTACACAATTAATAGGTATTAATAGGCATGAAAATTAAATTCTTGTATTATTGCTTCGTAACAATTAATACACTGCTGCCAACTTGATCTGTTTGGTTAATGTTGCATTAGTTGGCCATAATTAGGGTATCAAAATCACTTCATACTTTGATGCTAGATTTGAGTTAGAAGTCAAAGGTTTATTGCATTAAAGAAAGTAATAAAGAACTTATCATTTAAAAAGCAAAGAGAGAAAAATAAATAAAAAACCAATGTTTGGACGATTTACTAATACCCATCAGTACGTACTAAAATTCACAAACATGCCTAACTGGAGAAAGGGACGGATAAATAGTTTAGTTAGTTTAGTATGGCTAAAAAATATAGTGGTAAAAAAAATTCAATGATATATAGTTCATCCTTACACAATTGAATGAGTTTAATCCGTTTATGATACGATAAAATTGACAAAATTCCACACCAAAGATTTTCGAATGGATAAATACACTAAAATTCAAAGTGATAAAAGTACATACAAAAATAACTAATTATCGATTTATGTGTATTTTTATCATCGGTAATTAATCATAAATCTTTTTTCTATAAAAGGAGAGCAGTGATAGTTTATTGTTTGACAAATGTCTAATATAAGTATTTGACAAGTGTCAAGCAATGAAAATAAGAGAAATTAAAATTCTAAATCTAAAATATTAAAGGAAATCTAAACAATGAACAAATTAAAACAAACAAATAAAAATTTAATTTTTCAATTACAATAATATTATAATAATAAAAGTATTATTATTATTTATGTATTTTAAAAATAATCCTCACTTTTTCGTTATATAATAATTCAGTAGTAGATAGTTAAGTGTTTGACAAGTGTTTAATATTTCTTTCAATTTATGTTTTATATAAAATACATGTAAAAAATAATACGTAATAAGTCTATCACTAAGCTTAAGTATTTTAGTCATTTAAATAATATTATAAAAAATTAAAATAAATATATATATCGATCAACACTCCGCACAACACGCGGGGAGTACTATAGTGAACTTTGACGTGTATGTTTGCTTATTCGAATATTTTATGACTATTTTCATTTTTCATGTACACTTTTTTTCATTTTTTTTAATAAATAAATAAATGTAAGATGTTGAATGTTAATAATGAGGCCCCAGCAGCCCAGCACACAGTGAAGATAGAAAAATTGAGACGAAAGAAATTTAATGTAGGTAGGCTGAGACTGAGATTTCAGAGATCAGAAATAGAACTGAAGTAAAAGCAAAATTCATTGAACGTCCTTAATTTTGGAAAGAAAACCATATTAATAAAAAGTTTGGGAGTACAAATTGTACCTTTGTTTAATAGTAGTCTTGACTAGTCTTATCTTCATCTATCAGAATTCAGCAATGCCCTTTTGGGCTATGGTGGCAGATTGAACTAGATATATAGATAAATAATGGTTTCAACAATTAATGAAGATGGCATAATTGTCATGATTGTCCTTGTCCTTGTATTTTTTTTTTTTAAAGAGCAAGGCTTGCAAGAACTACCAGCTTCAATATACACGTAACTCAAGGCCCATATCGGAAAGAGGCCGACAAAAAATTTGGTATCACCTTTTTTTGTTTTAATTATTTTACTTGTCTGATGGAGTAAACATGGACCCTAATAAACGAAGTTCTGTTCATAACCAAAAAGTACTGTTATAACAGGCCCAAAATTAAATAAATAAATAATTGCCCTTATGGTCAAATTTTATCCAATACAAAAAAAAAAATTACATGATGTGGCCGCATATATTTTAACTATTGTAAAAGAATATTAAAAAATAAAATCATACAAAAAGAATTGAACCGATCAATGATTATTCACCTAATTAATTAGCAACCAAAGACCAAGTGAGCTAAACATCTGAACAAAATTAAAGTAATAAAACAACTATAAAAATTAAAGTAAATATGTTTAATTTCCAAAAAATTGTTAAAGACAATTTTGTGCGGAAGACATGCATATGGTACGGTACCTGTTATTAATATTCGGGTCCTGTGATTATTTAAAAAAAAAAAAAATTCGGATCCTGTAGTCGAAGGAGATAGTAAGATGCAATTGCAAAGATAAAGAAATTGCTACTACTGAAACTAGAACATGTGCCAGGTGCCGCAGATTGACGAGTGTTTAATTTGTCATGCAATTTAATTTGTGGAATGAGGGATCCTATATATGATGAATTGATTGACGATATCCACATATGGTCGCAATTTCCTCCATTATTTCATTTCCCTCTCTTATCCTTCCAAATGTTAGCTTCACATTGAATTTTGAATTATCTTTCCCTTGCCATACACTGTTCTCAAAACATAAGAGTCAACTTTTTTATTTTTTTGATAACTTTAAAAATAGTTGAAAAATACATTTATTAAACACTGTATATTTATTAAGAGTCAATTTGAATTTGAAAAAAAAACTTGAGAGATGCAAAATAAATCAAATAAATAATTTAACTACCATTACACTAATAAGCTAATTCTTATTATATATATATATATATATTACTTATATATTACACTTTTTAATTAATATGTATAATTTAAAACATTTCATTAAATTTTATTTTTATATTCGCTCTTTCTGCGTGCTGAGTATAATGTATGTATATTAGTCAATACAGTAAATTCTTGTTTATTGTTAGCTGGGATAATGGATCATATAAATTAAATTATCTCATTACCTTTATACGAGGAACTAATCAACCAAGGTTACTTCCGAGCTCTATGGGAACGAAATAAATAATAGAGCTCAAACTATATTATTAGTAAAAGAAATTCAAAAGCGTTGAAGCGTGGATTACTGACAACAAAATAATCATTAATTAATAAGAATGTTTATTTCAGTTAAGACATGTAGCTAGCTAATTAAGTAGGCACGCAGAAAACGTTGACAGAGGAGAAAATATCCATGCATGAGCATGACTGCCAACATATAATTAATTAACCTCAAGTCCTCAACAATTATAGTATTTGAAAGAAAGTCATTATCTATGAGAAATTAAATCACCAAAAATCAAACATGATGTGTTTCCCTGAAATTATACACATATATTTAATTTTTTATAGAAATAATATTAGATTATTAATATTTTTATATTTAAAACAGAACTAATATAATTAAGTCCACATTTTTACAGTAAAAAATAAAAAAAAAATATTTTTTTCAAAATTTTCAAACCGAACCGAACCCACCTTTTAACTTAAGCAAGGCGTGGGTGGGGCAAAAAAGTAAAAACAAATAAAATATGGGTTTTTAATCAAGTCATTAGTCCCTCCCATAAGGAAGAAAGAAGCACTAAAATTGAAAAAGAAAATATAATATACAGTAGTTGATTTGTGAAGATATTTTGAAATTCCAATTACTCTGAAAATAATATACAGTAGTTCCATATGAAGATGATCACTGGCACTGGCAGTAGGGTTTACCAGTGTTTCCAATTCCACGATTCAGTGATTGTTTCTTCTGCAACCTTATATCTTCGTTGAACTTCCTTATGAACGCTTCAACTCGCCGATTCAACTCTTCCTCACTCACCTCCTCCTCCGCATCTCTCCTCTTATTATTAACCTCACTGCTACATACCATCGGAGTCTTTTTCCGTTCCTTCATCGTCTTCGATCTCTTCTTCATCGCACTCGATCGTTCCTTCTTCGTTATCGCCTTCCACACCTCATCCATCGTCGGGGCCGTCGACGGAGCAGTCTCCGGCGCCGATGTCCAAGTCAACTCCGCCGTCTCCGGCTGCGGTTCCGTCCACGTCAACTCCGGCGTCACCGTTTTGTATTGTTCCTCCTCCTCGGGCACAGCTGCAACACCGTTAACGACGACAGGCTTGACGTCGACGAGAGCGGGAAGATAATAATCGTCGTGTATGGATAGCGGTGGTGGTGATGGTTTGGCGTAAGGAATATAAAGCGGTTGGTGAGAAGGAGAAGGAGGAAGAGGAAGAGGGTGAGTATTATTAGGGTGGTGGAATATGGAGGAGGCGGCGATAGAGAGGATGATGGCGTTGAGGAGGAGGAAGAGGTAGGGTGGCTTGAGACACGTGAGGCAGAGGTTCCACGTGAGAGGCACGTGTGTGGAGAAGAAGTAAGTGATGGTTGGTAGTGAGAGGTTGAGTCCCAAGGCGGTGAAGAGGAGCCACGTGGATATCAAGAAGAGCTTGAGGGAGCTAAGCAGGACGGCCATCGGGGGGATTTATATGTGGAGTGTAACTGTCTGAGATACTCAAAACTGTAATGAAGAATCAGTTATTTATACAAGAGAAAAGCGTGCTATGTCGTCGGTCATGGTGAAATCTGAAGCGTTGGATTATGGAGACAGACACGTATATGTATATACTTTTTCGTCTTCTTATACAAGTATATTTTACGTATGTATGATCGCATTCAATATAAAGGATATACTTGTTTACTTTCTTTTTTTATAATGATAATTGGATATATACATGCTGGTCTTTTTGACACTATTTTCTTTCATTGATGTTGATGTAGCTGCTAGATGCTTAGTTCTTGCTACGAAAATGTCTTATTTATACTTTTTTCTTGGTCAACTACTGGAAGATTATTTTATTTTTTTAAGGCCAATAATTCTTTTTTACTTTTTTTTCTTTACAATAATAATCCAACTTTTAATACTTATCCATTCAATTAATAATATTTTATCAACTATACTAATTAACTAGCTGGTTAAAAAGAAAATTGATTTTTTAATAAGAGAGCTAAATCAAATAGTGTCAACTGGCTAGTAGATATATATTATTAGCGAATAAAATAAGTATATATATGCATGCATCCAGCCCGTTACATGGTAATTTCCAGGTTACGTATAAGTAAGTAGATGAGATATAATGCATGGAATGATGATGATGTTAAGTGTTAGAGATGCATTTCAGGGAAAGAGGAGAGGAAAGTAGGGTGAAATTGATATATAAGATGTGTATGGGGAGCTTCATGGTGATGTTCCGATCCTGGACGACGTAGGCACACAGCAATTGGATATTTATTTGGATGGAAATAATAGAGAATAGATGATAAATGGGAATGGTAGTTCGTTATTCTGTTATTTTCTTCATATTATTATTATTCTGGAACATGCCAGGTCTCTCGCCTTTCTCCCTTACGCGTCTTGGATTAATTACTTTAATTTGACTATATGCCACTGCACTACCTGCCACCGTGCCACTGCCTTAATTATATGTCCCAAGTTTATGTAAACTTCTATGCTATATTTTGATGAAAAAAATGCTATTTTTTATTTTAAATACTTTTATAAATATTAATATTATTTCTGATCACCATCTGTTTTTTTCTTATCGAAATGTTTAAATGATAATTTACTTACTTTATTCTCCTGTAATATTAAAATCATATATTGACAAAAAAAAAAAAATTAAGAACCAAAACGATAATATTTTATCCTAATTACTACATGAAATTTGCCAGTTTTGCTTAAAAGAAGAAATACCTTTAATTATGCGACAATTTTAATGAAAACTAGTTTTGTGTTGGCGTATTTTCTTTAGTTAAGAAATTAATATATATAATAGTTAAAAAAGAGAAAATTAAAATAGGGAGCAAATGAAAAAAAAAGGAGACAATTTCTATTTTTCTATACTTAATTCATCATAATTATTGTGATATATGGAAATTAACCTCGCTTAAACAATAGTATAGTACTTATATATGTGAGTGGTGAATGCATATTATTATTATTGAGTATGTAATGCTTGTGTACTTTTTTTCTTTTAATTTTGATTAGTCGTTTGTGTAATTATTTTATCTTAGTTTTGTGGAATTCTTTATGATTAGATTATTTCCAGGAGTGATGATCCTATGTGTTTCAGTGTTTCGGTAACTTAATATTCTATTTGCAATACTACAAATAAATATATAATAAATTAAAAATTAATAACACCATGCATATAAAAAATAATTAGTGCAATAAAACAAAGTAGTCATTATTATTAATTAAGGGAGGGATGGAAAACACGCGCACACACAAAATCATAGCTTCATTAACTGTGATCCCCAACTATTTTGTGGTTTATATACATTTTCTATATATATAAGAGGATGCAAGTCGATGGAGCATGCAAGCATGAGAGCTTTAATTTGCAAGCTAAGGATGTGACTCCATCCATCTTCACCATATTAGGGGGGAATTGACATTATTGTGGTGTGTCTTTCAGAAGAGATATTATATATATAGATCATCGTCCACCATTTTATTTGTGGCAAAAAACAATTGCGTGCATATTATTTGTTTGAAGCTTTTACAAAACCTTCATTTTATTATTATAGAGTTTCGTTAATTAATGGGAGAGAGAAGAGATGATTATTCCATATCCACGAAATCATATAGTATATGATATGATGATATGATTTGTAATAATCATTAAATGTTAATGACAGCAGGTGGAGATTGAGTCTAAGCCACTTGCTAGTGTAGCAGTGGGTATGAATCCCCTGTGAAAGAGGGCATACTGCATTGTAACACGATGCATCAACAACGTATATGTATAGTTAGTTGGGTAGAAATATTTATTGTTATAAGTTATAATAACTACAGCTAATGCTATTTGAATAAATGATTTTAGCAAATTAAATTTAATTAAATGATTTATTTTTATGCTAAATAGAATATTATTTCGATGTCAAATAATATAAAAAATTGCACATAAATAAAATTTTATTTGATATCAAAATAGTCTTTTATTTAGCATAACAATAAATGACTTGATTGGACTTGGTTAACTAAAACACATAAAATTATTGATAATTATATGTACAATCAATAAGCTTAATTAAAATTGTTCAACTTGCATATGGAAATTTAATTGTCACCACATAGATAATAATAGCACATTAGTGGAGACCATTAGTGGTTTGATTCAATTCATGGTAGAGATGGACTTAGCATTTATTAATCATATAAGTAGAGTTTTCTAATTAAATATATATGTTGATAAATAATTAAAAAATGATTTATAAAAAAGCTTCTATATATGTTTTTTTTTTTACCAATACTTCTATGTGTATTTTCATGAGAATGTAATTAAAAAAATTTTACCATAAAAACAATTAAGTGTCTTTTGATAAGGATATTATCATATTTAAAAATTTCTTTCTCTTTTTTAATTGCACATCAAATTTTAATAATATAAATTAATGATCAAGATTTAATATTCTTATTAAAAAATATTTTAATATCTTTATCATAGACATTCTCATGTAATTAACATATATAAATATTTTATTGACGTGTGTACCATATCTTCTAAATATTTAAAAGGGAAAAAAGGGAGAAATTAAAGAGGTAGTTAAGCTGGTGATCTCCTAATCTAAAATTCTTAAGGTTTAGTTCTACGCAATATATATCTGCTAAATTTATAAATTTGAATGTTAGTTAACTCACTGATAGTGACACGCCCATATATTAAAACCAATAATTTAGTTTGTTCTGCGAAAGTTTTTTGGTGTTATCTCTGTTTTCAAAAAGTACATACCAACATCGATCTCACTTTATATTTAATAAATTAAAAAATTACATTTAATTTTGTTATGAAGGTATTTTTCAAAGTTTGTTAGTGCTTTTTGAAACAAAAATATAATATATAATTTTCAAGTGTATGTGCTATGTACACATATACATATTGGATGATTTGATGATTATTAATGTTTAGTAGGTACATAATATTTTTGTATAATTTTATATATTAATAAATACCTATATTTTTATTGTATTTATATATATTAAAATTATTTAAAATGTTAAGAAAAATTTTATAAAACACAAATTTTGAAACTTTTAACTATTGAAAAATATTTTTATTCTAAGTTTCAAAATATAATTTTCTTAATTTTATAAAAATTACCTTTAAAATTAATCTTAACAATTATCTGGTTTTGAAAAAGTCAAAACTTTCTCGAATCATTTGTAGCTTCCCACCATAATCATAGGAATTGAGAAATAACAATACACCACAAAAGACTATATCCATATCCATATTCTGATCTCCTTAATTTCTGTTTATCCGTTAAGTTTTCTAAAAGTATATATAACAGGATAAACACACGTACCCTCTTGACTAAGTAGTAAGTACCCACATTTCTGCTCCACCATGGTCTCTTTTGGTAACAGATAAAATGGTCGGTTCTATATAAAAATAAGACAAGTATATACCATAAACTTTATCCCTTTTTTATTCCCAGATAATCTATGAAATTGACTTGTTTTGTGGGATTCATTTGAGCGACGAAAGTGCCTCTGTATTTGCTTGTAAAGTTGAGACAAAAGCAAGATGTGATGTATGATGAAAACACTAACTTACACTGCTAATTAACTAATTAAACTACAAAATATTTATAATATATATAATCGATTTGTTCTTAGTTCCTACCTAGGATGAAAAATAAAATAATAATTGTAAATTTTTTTAATTATAAAATGATACGTGTATTTAAATTTCTGTTTCACGTGTACAGAAAAATTTCAGGTACTATTAAATCCAATTTTTCTTTGCATTTTGTGTATATATAAAATATAGAATAATGATTTCACATTTATATATTCACTATATATGCAATATTATTATAGTGAATTATCACCGTTCCTTTGTCGGTGAATTATCTAAGAAGGGAATGAAGAACAGGACAATTTTGACTTGTAATAAAACAGCTACAACGCAACTCTCTTAAAAAAAAAATAAATAAGAAGCTCATATATATAGTTTAATTTTAGAGATTATTTAATTCTTCTTTTTTTAAAAAGTTTGAATAATGATGCAAAAGCTAAGTAAGACACCATTTTTTTTCGTATTAATTATTAATTATGTTTTTGTAATTCATATATAGTATACACAGACAATACGAGTGATGCAAGGAGAATAATCAGTCGTAGTCATGATTTACCCACAAAAGAAGCAATCTAAATTAAATAGCAAATTTATAGTTTATATATATAGGAAGGAAAAAAAAGGGGAAAAGAAAGACCAAATTATTAAAAGAACGACTTTTATAATGATTTGAAATAATTATTCCTTTTTGTTTTGTGGTGATACTGATTATCTTTAGGCTTCTATGCTTATATTTATATTTCGTGAAAAGAAGTACTGAAATATGGATTTGTCGGCAAAATCACTCATATATACTTTATTTCAACTGCATCCACTGATAAGTGTACATTATTATATTTTAGTGTTATATTACTTTTATTCACTCTTCCTTTGCCTTTTATTGAATAAGATAGAAAAAGAAAAGATCATATATGTATAGTTTTATGTAGCTAGGTTATTTTAGGTCCTACTAATTTTAGAGGGAGTCGTTGTTCCATTGACTAATGTGGGCATTGAACTACTACATATATATATATGATTTAATTTAATTTTATCGTCCACTAAACCCTAAAGGATAAAGGTAAGGAAAAATTAAAGCATTATTATATATATAAAACACAAGATAGATGTTTCAAGACTTTGTCTAAAATAAATATATTTCATGGTGAATCAGCGAAATATTCTTAAATGAGTAGTTGAAATTTTTTTATATTTTATTTTTATTATTTATTATAAAATCATAATCATTCATTTGAAAATATTCTACTTGATTCATTATGAACTTAGTCCATTATAAACTTTTTCATGTTTCAATCTATCAACGGTTTTAGGCTTTGGTGGAACACGTATCCGGGGATGGATAAATAATAATGTGTGTAGGCCTGTATTTATTTAACTACCACGCTAATATGCCACTATTTTCTTTTGGAACAAACTTTTTTATTGAAAATTCTTACACTATTAAGGCTTAGTTTAGTAAAATTTTTTTTTAAGAGATGCTAGAATTTTTCAAAAGTATAGTACTTCATTTTATGTTTAATAAATTAAAAAAATGATATGTTTGTATTTGTAGCTTTTAAAATATGAGGTGTTTTTGAAAGCATGAGCTTTTTAAAGATGGCTTGTGCTTTTTAAAATTAAAAAATTTAATATAATCTCGTTTATTAATAAATATCCATATTTATTGTTATATATATATATATTATGATCTTTTTAAATTTTAAAAACTATTTTAGCAAACACAATTATTATTACTTCTGCTTATTAAAAAATATTCTTATTTAATTTTACCAAACACATATATTATGAATTTTAAAAAGTTATCTTTTAAAAGATAATTTTTGTAAGTTATTTTTTAAAAATAAAAGTTTTAACAAATCAAAGTATGTGGTATTTCCCTAGCGATTAAATAAGTGGACAACATTTTCACAAATCAAGAATGTTAGATACTTTGGTGGATTAACCGTAATTAACGATAATGGTTAGCTTTAGTATTTTTTTGGACTTGGTTTTGCTTAAGTTTGAAGTCTACGAAGACTCAACAAGTTAAAATCCATGCACCATCCTTTATTAATTCATCGCATTTTAGCTACAAGATCATTACGACTTGACCCTCCAACATTTATTCATGCACAAAACCATCATAACTCCATCAAATCACTCGTATAGAATATATATATGTACTACTTTTGTCTTTTGCGTACATTCTTTTTTCATACCTTTAAAAGAGTTTTTTTTTTTTTTGCCCCCAAGAGTAATAGGTTGGGACAGCCTCTAATGGTACAAGATTTGAAGCCCAAATGTATCCCACCACCACTCCAAGAAATATAATATGTATCATAAAAAATATTCCTAATGGGCCGTTTTCATACTCATGCTTGCTTGATAGCCTTTCTTGCTCTATTTTTTTTTCCGATCCACGGCGACTTAAGTTTTCATTTGTTAGGTTGCGGGATCAAGTCCCAAAAAAAGGTTGCGGGATTAAAAAAAAAAAAAGTAAAGAACTTGTGCAGTTGTGCTAAGTGGTTGTAGGATGGCAAAATTCTTTTAAACTTGTCAGTCTTATTATTCTATCATAAGATGAAGGAATTATAAACTTATTAAAAAAAACTAGGATTACGCTCTATTTTAAGGTAATAGAGTGATGAAGCATATAAAGTTTAAAAATTTTAGTGACAGAAGAGTTATATTAGGTGTATAGTAAATTTAGCTATTAAAATTAACTATTAATATATAATACATATTAAAATATAAAATATATACTAAATATAATTTAAATTATATATATATTTTATATTTAATGTATATTATACAATAATAACTAATTTTAATAATTAGTTTTAATGTACAAATAGAATTGGTGATGACTGTATTGAAAATATTTGAAACACATGGTCCATCACAAACACCAAATGAAATGTGCCCCTTATCTACTTCTCTTTCAACCAAATTAGATAATGAAGTGTGCAAGTGTTGAATGAATAAAAGAGTTGGGTTACATGTTTTTCTTTTCAATTTAACTAAGATTAAACTAATTTAATCAGACTTAATTAAAAAAAGAATCATACGTTTTAACATGACTCTAAATTTTGTGAGAAAAGTAGATGGTGGCGTGGGCATAGCAGCCATATGAGATCCCACCCACCACACTTACCTACCACTTCTTCTCCATTGCTTACTAATAAGTAATAAGAAATTTCATTACCAACCAACCCAAAACCCAAACCACTCTTTTCTTCTTTTGGACTCACACTCACGCGCCTATGGACTCCCCCAACCTTCTGGCACGTCTTCCTCTACCACCTCTAATACTTCCAATTCCTCAATTTCATTCTTACTCTTTACTTTCTCTTCTTGTTCTTCTTCCAGGTAGCGTCGCAGTTTCCGGCACCTGAAGCCGCAAGAATGACCAAGAATCCCACATTGATATGCGCTCCGGTAATGGCGGATTCCGTTGACATGATGCTAGTTGACGTGAGCAAGGCAAAAGCCAGTGGCGCTGACCTCGTCGAGATTCGTTTGGACTCCTTGAAGACCTTCCATCCCTCTTCCCACCTTCCCGCTCTTATCAACAACCGTCCTTTGCCTCTCTTGTTTACTTACAGGTTTCCCTATTTTCTCTACCTCTTTCGATTTCCATTCACTCTCTCTCAGCGTAAATGATACAAGCTTTATTGTCTTTGTTTATCAAGGCCCAATTGGGAAGGTGGTATGTATGAAGGTGATGACAATACTCGCTTTGAGGCTCTCAGATTGGCCATGGACCTCGGAGGTGATTACATCGACATTGAACTCAAGGTTCGTTTTGTTTTTACAATATAAATTATTTGATTGAAATTGTAATCCGCACGAATCTTACTTCACTCCGATAAGTTCTGTGGCCGGTTCTGATGATGTCATGATTCTGCTTTACCAAATTGTCTGAATCTAGCACCTTAGGAAGTTAGGATTTTACCTCTTTTGTTTTTTAAGTCATATGAAGTAAAAGCAGCTACTGTGAGCATGTAATTGCTTAGGCTTGGTTCGGTAATGTTGCGGCTCTCAAAAAGTTACCAAGCCTTTTGGACGCTTAAAAAAGCTGCTCTTAGAGAGCCACGACATAAGCGTAGCTCAAAATTGGCTCTCAATAAGCAGAGCCACATATATAACATTTGGTAATGTTTTATACTATTTAGCTTATTCATTCCTCGTGTGCTAGAAATCTAAGGTAGTGGAACTCAAAGCAAGTAATTATTCTTGTCGCCTATTTAAAGTCCTTCTTGTTTGCTTTTAATCTCGTTTGATCCAGTTACTATCATTCATACTATTTGCTTTGCTAATAACAAAGTCTGAACTCTTAAACTTAATGAAGCATTTCCTCTTTATTCTGCATATCCAAAGGTTGCAGATCAGTTCTATGACTTTATACGTGGAAAGACGTATGATAAAACCAAGGTCATTGTTTCATCTCACAACTATCAGCAAACTCCGTCAGTTGAGGATCTTAGTGACCTTGTTGCTAGAATACAAGCAACTGGGGCAGACATAGTGAAGATTGCAACAACTGCTTTGGAGATCACTGATGTGACCCGCATGTTTCAAATAATGGTTCATTCTCAAGTAAGACGCGTATGTCAAAATTTGGTCAATGGTAATCTGATTCTTAGATGCAAATTTGACTTCCTCCAAAATCCTTACATTGTTGTTAAATATCATGTTCCAGTAGGTTTGAACTGAGCATTTCGTTTGTTAACGGCTTAGTTCTTAATTATTTTATTTTGTTTCCCCACCTAATTTCAAGTCTCATGACTGTTATAGCAATACTCCTCTAGTTCTGATTCTACATTTTTCTGGTGATACTGAAGTTTATGAATCCCAGTATGTTGAGTCCCTTTATATGATCATAAGTAATTTTAACATAACTATTGTTGGATTCCAGGTTCCATTTATTGGGCTTGTTATGGGTGATAGGGGATTGATTTCACGGATACTTTGTGCAAAATTTGGTGGGTATCTCACTTTTGGTACCCTTGAGTCGGGAGTAGTTTCAGCCCCTGGTCAACCTACACTTAAGGATCTATTGCATCTATACAATTTAAGACAAATAGGACCTGATACAAAAGTATTTGGGATTATTGGAAAGCCTGTTGGTCACAGTAAATCACCCACATTGTTCAATGAGGCCTTCAAGTCACTTGGGCTTGATGCAGTTTACGTATTTTTGTTGGTGGATGACCTTGCCAAATTTCTCAGCACTTACTCATCTACAGATTTTGTGGGATTCAGGTTCTAACTCCTTACGATAATTGTTTGAATTAAAAAATCTAATGTTGATGGGTTTTGCATGTCTGTGTTGTTAAATGATGGTAACATGTTCTAGCCTCTTTTCGTACGCTAGTAAACTTTTCTGGGTCTACCGCTTGTTCTTTTGTGGCTTGGGATAACTGTAATCCTTTCAAATCTATGGATATAGGCCATAGGGGTATACAATTATAAGTAAGAAAAGTTAACCAGTTGACAAGCTGTATCTTCATATTATGATACTTGTGTGGTTACCAGCTTTTATCCAATTCTATGAATCTTACATTGACAAAACCAAAACCTATCCAAGCATCCATTTAAGCTCTTCCATTTCAATCTTTTGTTGCTCAATCACTTTTTGTTGTTCAGATTTCTTTCTATTTGTTATTTTCTTTATTAGATAGTTAAACCTTCTAACAACAAATGGAGTTTGATCTTTAACTATTTTATTTCAGTGTTACCATTCCTCACAAGGAGGCAGCAGTTACATGTTGTGATGAGGTTGACCCTGTGGCTAAGGTAATTGGTTACTTACACACACTGCGTTAAAAAGTGTCACTGAACATCTATGATTATTTTTTATTATTTGACATTTTCTCTCCATTCTTTTCTGAATTCTCCAAGTTGTTTTTGGGTGCAGTCAATTGGAGCTGTCAATTGCGTTATAAGAAGATCAACAGATGGGAAGTTAATTGGGTATAACACAGATTACGTTGGTGCTATTTCTGCAATT